>JAPYYT010001461.1:0-26842 GCA_030522565.1 Ceratosolen corneri | reverse complement strand
CAGCAGGTAAACCCTGTTGATCCAAAGGAGCACAACAAGTTTACGCTTGGTAAGATTCAATTTGCGCCTGAATATTACTGTAGCGTGGACTACATCGACATACAACGTCATAACTCTTGACATCACTCCAAGCGTCGTGAGAAGTAATTTTCGCCTGCCTATTGCATCAGCTTGGAAATAAGCAACCCTTTTATTAATCTCACGGAACAACACACATAATTGTAAATTCATTAAAAGATATCGCGATATTCAATTCATCTCCGAATATTAGGATAACTCAAGATTTGTAATTCAAAAAATTGTAACAGCATTATAATTATACCTTAACGTCTAAAGACAGCATTAGATTTCAATACGTTAAAATAAACACCGTTTTACAGCATAACCACGCCAATTTGACTCTGTTTCATTTTACCCTACTATCTCTCTTTCTCCACTATCCGCCTCTCCCACCCTCCATCTGGGAGAGTGTTTTCTCGGGCTCATTCCCGAACAATACCTTACTGCTTTGTTGAAAAATAAGATTTCCAAAGTAATTTAATAATCAAAATCGATATCGGTAAGATAAATTTATTTTTATTAAAACTATATCTGACAAACAGTAAAGTTTTTATTTTTAATTGAAACAACTATTAAGATAAGAAAAATATTAATTATTAATTATTCCTTAAAAATCATCATATATTTTACTAAATGTTTTAGTAAATAATTATAATAGCCAACAATTTATTCAAATATTAATAAATAGTAATTTCAATAATTTTTAAAAATTATTTAGATACATTTAACTAAGAACAATAATTCTTTTTATCATTTGTTTTTCTTATTATTTATAATATTCTAATATTGGTGTTTGCTGCTGAATATCTAATAATTTTTAACGATGTATGATATATTTTAACGATTTATGATTTTTGTTTATTTATTTATTAAGAATTGTTATTACATTAAGTTGTGAAATATTATTTTTTCTATTATATATTTCAATTTATATTATATATCTTTACGAAATTATATTTTTATAATTTTTTATAAATTATTTTTAAAATATATTATCAATTTTGATTTATTGGAAGTATTTGTTATGCTATTTTAAATAAATTTAATGATATATTTTATATAATCCAGCTGATATTAAACACTATTATTAGTTAAAAGAACTTTAGATTTATAACAATAATATATTAAAAATAATATACTGACGATAATCAATACTGACTGAATATTTTCAAAATATTTAATTCGATGTATTCTTGTTTGAATACTAGGTAATATTTAGCTATATTCAATTTATATATTGATGAATAAGTAAAGATTAACTAATGAGTATAGGCAGCTCTTACGCATTAATCCATGTCTAGAAATATACCTCCGTAATGATGGAATCATGCCAAATAGTAAACGATTATTCCTAAATGTTACCTATAATTTAATTATTTTAAGCAATTAATACATTTTGGTTATATTTTCATGTAATATACCATTGATTAATTTGTCATTTTATTTTGTATTTGCAATATTTATTTATTATATTTTTTTATATATTTCGTTTTTTACTAAATATTTTATTATTGGTAAATATTTGCAAATATTATAAAAATAAAAATTAAACTTTTGGAATATATAAAATTTATTTATTACGCAATAAAAATCTTTAATTAATATCTAGACCGTTAAAATACAAAATTTAATCTTTATTTAATATAATAATATAAATTAGTATAATTTATATCGAATAAGTATTAATCTTCGTAATTCTGAGTATTATTAATATATAAAATAGAAATAGATTTACTGATAATTCACACAATAATTAAATCATTCAGTTCAAATATTACAATTGTTATATGAATGTTTAATTATTAGAACATTTATTATTAATGGTATATATGTAAAATTTTTAGTTAAGTATTCATTTGAAATGTAGATCTTTTTTTATAATAATGTGCACAATTATTAAATAATCAATTACATGAAAGATGTAATAATGGTTTCAGATCTTTAATAAAAGTCTTACAATTTTTATGTATATTTACTGCATAATTAAAAATATTTTCTAACCTTGATTTATAAGAATGGAAAGATATAGTGGCACCTGCAGAAGCAGTTTTGATTCTTACTCTTATGCTCATACGGGGTTTAACACAGTATGGCTTAATATCAAAGTATTTTACTATATTTTATTATATTGAAGAGTAATTAAATATTTATTTTTAGTGGTCATATTTTGTTATATACTAAAAAGATTTGAAACATTTAATGCTTAGAATGCCTAGAAACTATTTTATATTAATATAAATATTATTTTATAATTATTACATTTCTTTAGCAGTCTATTATTCAATTATGATTCCGAACTCATAAAAGTTTATAATAATTATGTCTAGTTGTATGGATTAATAATTTATAATTATTCGAATATATTAATAATTTATCAATATATTCATGATTTCTAATTTCTCGATGATATAAATTCTATGCATTGAAAGGTAAATGATCAATCTTTTATTGATGTAACCTCAAATGCAGTTAGGAATTTATTCATCATTTTATCAAAATTAATTTACAATAAAGAATATAGAAAATTATTTATTTACTTAATTCAAAAAATAATGAATAAAAGTTGTCGGTTTTAGGTATCAATCACTCATTTTTAGATATAAAGCGAAGGAAGTTGTATTAATATTTGTCAACGATTCGATTAATTCTAATGTCTGATAAATTTCTTTTTAATATTTTCACTGATCGAAATTATAACAATATATGTAACTTGTGTTTGTTATATTATATATTGTTTATAACGCAAATTTATTTCGTAATAGTTAGATGCAAATTTATCAAAAATTTAAATTAAAAAAAAAATTTTTTTTAATTTTCTAAATAAGGTAATTGTTTTCTACATATAACATTCAATTATAGTAAACAAGGTATTAAGTACTTACAAATCAAATATAACAATAATTGAAGGGAAAAGGTAAAAGAAGTGCAAAATTAAAAAGCAAATGAAATATCTTATAAAAATTAATAATATGCATGAGATATAGGAATGCTTGAAATTGGAACAAGGACGATGTGATTGTCTCTTCAAATTCACTGGCAGTAACGACATAAGTGGGGATAACGATGTCACAAGTCTGCTCTCTATCCAATAGCACAGAAGAAATTCTAAGTGCATTTATTATGTAGAAGGATGACGTCGATGATAAGAGGGTAAGCGTCTTTTAGAAGGAGAAAGAACGCGCTGATGTAGTGTCCCTTGCCCTCTGCATGGACGTCATGAGCTGGGCTGCTACCGACTACCTTGTAATACAGAAAGAGGCTAGGCTGGTGGAGGGGGTTGAGAATGAAAGCGCGGGCTGAAGCGTCGAGAATGTGAACACGAAGCTGCTACGAGCCGCGAGTCTGAACGTTCGCTCAGTAATTGAACAGTTTTCCGATGGTTGAGTTACGTTTTTTTTTGATAATTTAAATAGATCACGTAATTAAAAAACTCGATTAAAATCAGATAAACACGTATACAGAATTAGCGCATGCCTACAGACAATATAAAATGTAAGATAAATAAGTGCGTATTTTTTTTCGTTTTCTGTTGTGAACGCCCTTTCAAGGCTCAATCGAATACGACGCGGCACGTGATGTGAACTGCTACTTTCACCCCGTTCTGATTATCGCACATTTTCTGTTACAGTTTCGCTATCATGCTCCGTAGGTAGCAACGTTGTACTCTGTGAACTTTGAATACATTAAAAAGTGAAACGGAAATTAACGATCATTGTGGACACAAAAGGCCTGAGTAACTTCCTGCAGTCTAAGGATTGGATGTTCGAGCTCGCATCATAAGTAAGCGCCACGAGGCAATAACAGTGATACGCTCACTTCGCTTCATTTAAATTCCATTCATTGTGGCTAGTATTAGTCAAGCTGGATTCCAACAAGCAATACGTGTCGCGATTACATCGCGGTTATCGAAGACTTAAGAAATTATTCAAGGTAAGAAAACAATAGCAGCAGCTGCTGCCTCTAGGGATGCGTATTTCCTCGTGTGACGTGGACAAGAGTCTCTGTAAAGCTGCTTGTTTAGAAAATAATTGTCTATGTCGTTCCATTTTTCTTGTGCATACTTTTCGTTCTAACGCTGCGCATTATTGATCGCGTCTAAGTCAGCGCGTTCGAATTGTTTTTCTTCATCGATATGTGGCTTAATTCGTGCGTAATCTTATTTATTACAGAGGCTCGTGTTTATATGGATCCGTCTATTTATAACGTTGTTATACAATTTAAAATTCCAGGTCGGCACTATAAATCCTATCAATGCTTATTCATACTGTTAAAAAACATCGAATGATATTACGTAATTGTACTTAAAAATATAATATTAAAAGAGTTCCACGGCGAATTCATTCCGTTGCAGATCAAAGGTGGCACTGCAGGTGAAGGAATAGGGAAATTAGAAGCGACATTAAATATTCTGTCAAAGCCAATTCAAAATAAATAAAAAAGAAAGGGACGTCTAATATAGTACCGATCAAGTACGGGAATGTACCTAAACGGTTAAAAATTTCAAAATTATACATTGAATACTGACTTGTGGCCAACCTATCCGGTTGGAGGCATGGATCAAACTTTTCTTTTCAAGGCTTCGAATTTGGGCTACCTGCTTGAGACAAATCACCAAAATAAAACATGGATGGTAGAGCCGATCAGTTCAGAACTTTGAGAAGTTTAATGGTATTAAACGATGAAGTGCACCTTAATAGTATATATGTATAAATACTTGAAAGTGACCCAATTTTATATTGCGTATTGCATTCGCAGATTACGATAAGGAAAAAGAAATGCAGAAACAATATGGCACGACATATAACACTTCTACTGTGAGGGTAATATCGGCAAAATCTAAAGTCCAGCTTTCTTCCTGAATAGTTTGTCACTGAGGTGCTTCGTGCAGGGTACATTTCAGTTTCATTCCAATGCTACAAGAAAAACTTTTATAATCGATTGGTTTCATCGTCTCATCAGCAGGTAGCTCACGAATTGTTCAAAGCACCAAGTTTACCTTGACCGATTAGTTTGGGAAATGCATCGAGAGCAGGTATGATGTAGACTTTTGAATCCCAATCTTATGTTAATTAATGCATAAAAAAATAATTTTTTTGACAAAACCAATTGATATTCAAATCACTTTAATTATAAGTTTCATTTTTTCATTCACTTTTTATAAATAGGTTATATTGTGTGGCCTTTTATGTGGCATTCCTTCAGTTCATACAGTAACGTATTATAATAACCAAAGTACTCTTAGAAATAAAACAACGATCTATTTGTTCAACAATAATTTAATTTTTTCTTTTTTTTTCTTTATTTTATCTTTTGTTTGTTCTTAATTTAAAAAACCAAAAGATGCTTCTGATACATCTTATAAATAATAGAAAAATTAAAATAATATCACTTGTTTGTGATTACCTATTTGATTTTGTATATACATTTTAAGCTGATATTGAGTGGGCTGTACATTGATTAGTTAAACGTAAAATATCATTAGGAATAAATAGGAATGAATATACATTAAAAAAAATTAGACACGAATACGACTATTTATTTACTAATATTTCATTCGTTGATAATTCAAGTTCAAAGACGTAATGCCATTCTCAAGTTTTCTATGAAGATTTTTTTGTCCTTAGGATTATCACAGGCATATTGAAGATTTATTCTAACTGAAAAAGAAGTTTTTATTGTGCTTTCACAGATGCAACAATAATTACAAATAATATTTTTAATCGTAATCTTTGATTTTATGTTGCGTAAAATCTTGTTTAATTTAGTTAGTTTGCATTAAATAGTACAGTCAAAAAATCAATATTACTAATCATTTAAAATGCTAATTTCCATGATTACATAAACAAAATATCATGTGAGCAAATTCTTAATAGAAAATAATGGATTTTACATATATTACATATATTGTACAATGTTGTATTAATCACTTTAATTAAATGTATAATAAATTTAATGTTGCGTTTCTTTTCAATATTCAAGTACTTTAAATTAATAAAAATACCTATATATGCAATTTAACAATGCTATAAATTATTTAATACAGCTCAAATTAAATCGATTATCATAAAATCATATCGATTTTATTCTTTTTTTTTAGTCACATTGACTTATAAAAAAATGAAAAGGATACAAGGAAAGAATATAGAACGAAAATTTCTTATTTATAATTTTGTGCATATTTGTCCAAATTATATTTATATATATATTTCTTATTTAGATATATCCTATGGTACTTTCAATATTTAAATGTCAATGGATAGTACTAAAACACTAGCGATTATATGAGTAAGGTGTTTTTTTGTTTTTCTCTATTTTTTTTTATAAAGGACTTTATATCATCGAATTAAATAATAATGGAAAAATTATCTGTTGCGCGTACATACTCATGAAAAAATATTCGTATGTAACATTTGGACATTCAGATCGGGGTTAGTAAATGAAAGTATTGTGGTAAAACATCTAAACAAAAGTCTAATATAATAATAAGAGAAGATTTGGAAGAGGCAAAGAACCATTTGTACTATGGAAAAATTGTAATTACACATTCTTCTGGATGCAAGTCAACTATTATACTACGCACTCACCATGAAAATCAGAGCTTAATATTCCAACGGATATTACATGAACACACTGCAGGAAGTAATTGTTGTTTGCTTATTCTACCGCTTTCTTAATTAATAAACCTCCGATTTATCCCCACCTATACGTTTTTTTAATTTCTCTATCTCTCTTTTTAAGGTCTTAGTAAACAGATTTTTATTTTTGTTAAGTTCAAAAACTGCAGTAAATCTTTCGTATCGATACATTGCTCGATTTTCTCGACTGCTAGTGATAAAAATTACAACCTTATGAAATTATTAATATGTACATATATGTATATGGTTTAAAATATACAACAATGCTTTTCCCTAATTGGATATTTAAAATTGAAGTTTGTTAATTTGAATGTCTACTTTGATAGATATAAATTATACTGAGAGGATAATAAAATAGCAAAAAGTATTTGGTCGAGAATGGGGTCAACGACTTCAATTATAATCCGTGCACGGCATGGATTAAATTCATCGATCCATTTGTTTCATTACTCTTTTCTACTTTCAAATGAAAGCTCGAAGATTACTTAGGTTGTAAATGAAATGTTTTGCATTCGCAGACGATGAGACTCAAACCACACAACGCATCCTACTTCTCTCCTTTTCTTTGGAAGATCTATATTCAAACAACGTGCATCGAAATATCTATACCTATCCTATTTTATAATCTACTGACAATATCTGTCGTAAATTTCATTATACAGATACGATTAAATAAATTTTACGAACATTGAGATGCAATACATTTTTTTCGAGTGTAGTTATCAGTATCCGAAAGTTGGAACAAAATAAAAAAATATACAAAAATGAGAAATAAACTTGATCCATATATGTTAATGCAAGGAGTTCAAAGAGCGTATGCATGCTAATTGTTGTTTAACAAACATTTTATATTCACTTTATAACCTTTTAGTTCTAAATGAATAGACATGTAAATTTTTTTTTTGCGTACAGAATATTAATATGCTCTATGCATAAATCAGAAGGTTAGCGAGAATTATTTTAAACTATTTTTTTAAATTATCTAGAATTATTCTATAACAACTTTTAGATAAATAATCTATTTATAAATTTATTAAATATTAAATATAAAATAATTTGATACACTACAAAGTAGACATTCAAATTAACAAACTTCAATTTTAAATATTCAATTAGGGAAAAGCATTGTTGTATATTATAAACTATATACATATATGTACATATTAATAATTTCATAAGGTTGTAATTTTTATCACTAGCAGTCGAGAAAATCGAGCAATGTATTGATACGAAAGATTTACTGCAGTTTTTGAACTTAACAAAAATAAAAATCTGTTTACTAAGACCTTAAAAAGAGAGATAGAGAAATTAAAAAAAACGTAAAGGTGGGGATAAATCGGAGGTTTATTAATTAAGAAAGCGGTAGAATAAGCAAACAATTACTTCCTGCAGTGTATTCATGTAATATCCGTTGGAATATTGAGCTCTGATTTTCATGGTGAGTGCGTAGTATAATAGTTGACTTGCATCCAGAAGAATTTATTATTGATACTCCAGATGCTCACTATCTCTATAAAAAAAAGAAATAAGAAATAATACTTAAATTAAATCGTATAATTTTTCTAAAATAAGATTACAAGGGCGTATATTTTGTATTTACTGCAAATTCGATGATTGACACTGTTTTATTTTTATCTTAAAGCGCATTGGTTGATTTTTATTTTATAAAATCTTACTTTGTTGTTCAAGAAAACGATATAATAATTTTCAAACAACAAATAAAATTATTTAAAGATGACAGTCTTTTTAACTTTCAAATAGCTTATTTTTTATCCAGTACAGCTTCTATATTCTACTTCCTTTTTTTCTGTTTCGCGTATTTTCTCTTTTCTAATTTATTAAATGGATAAAGTAATCTCTTTTTTTTATGAAAAATATAATGTTACTGTGTACTTTATTGTATATTTACATAATTTTACTTTCGAGTTTATTAGAGTATTTTTTCTTCTGTTCATTTGTCATTTATTGTTCTCATTAGCTCATTAACTTTTAATAACAAATTATATTAGACAAAACTTTTACTCTTTGTTACTTTTATATTTTTTAAATTATGGTTGTAAATCTAACTAAATTTAAGTCTATTATATTTTGTACAGAAGTAAATTTTTACAGAAAGTTATTATTTTTAATCAACAATGGTAATTAATATGCTTATATCCTAGGTCCTGAAAGTAAATGTCGGTATTTTATTTCAAATTGATGCAACTATTTTTTTCTACTTTGTACTTTCATATTCTCTATAATACTAGAATTAACCCCTTTTTTCCATACTTGATTCTTTTATTATACATGAATACATAAGCGTGCCTCAGCTAAAAATCTTTTTTCTTTTCTTTGTCTTTGCACATGTTTATTTGTATATTTGGTTTTGTAGATTTAATGCTTTATTTTTTAATTTGTTAATTCGTTAAATATCACTGCTTTCGTAACAAGAACAGTTTTTATTCGTACATCTACTTAAGGATTGATCGAACATTTTTTAAAAGGTTTACTATATTTCGATGTTTTTGTTTATACAATTTTTCGTTAATAGTTTAATAATTAATAAGAAAAACGTTTTTTTACTTTATTGTGAAAATAAAAATAATAAAGAAAAACATAATGAGATTTGCTTTATAAATATTAGAATATTTAACTGTATCATTAAATACTATACATAAAATAAAATGAATTAGAAGAGAAGTACAACTAAATATTGAATAAACTTTGACACATTGTATTTATAGACACGAATGAATTTCATTATATAACGCCAAATATTTCCATAGCTCCATGTTCTCCTTTTTCATATTTGTGCTAACATTGAATTTATGTTCGCATATTAATAATAAATACAAAATATTAAAATACATTTATTATTTATGAAAATTCAAATTGATTCATATGCTCTGTCTTTATTTATGTTTCCGAAGTTGTCAAAGGTAAAATCTATCGCACTGTAAAGTAGTGTGACACTAAAAATATATATTACCTTCTCAACTCATTCTTGTCACTATTTTCTTCTTTTTTTTTTTCATAAAAAATAGTGCGAAATGAGGTTGCTTTGCGAGCGTGAAAGGAAATACAATGAACTCGATTCAGCTTTCGTGTCGGTGGTTTTCGATTGCATTCCTTAAATGAATCGCATACTTACATATCCATGGATAGTGAACAGATAATACGAAAACAATCGAGCAATCGAATAAGAGAGAGAGAGAGAGAGAAAGTGTGAAGGTGCGCAATTTTCCTAGAATATTTACCTTATGTAAACGATAATTTCTATATTTATACGTTATTATATATAATTTAGCAATAGTTATTGGCATTGAAAGTCTGAAATTATTTATGTGATTTTCCAAAATCGTATCTTTGTACTTTTTTGTCATATCAGAAACTGCCGTTTACCAATTTGTTTAAAGACGTGCTTTAAAACTTAAATTGATTCTATTTAATATTGTTACGTATAGGTAAATAAAAAGCTCTCAAATTTTCAACGTTGTAACAGATTCTGGGATTTAAAAAGCTTTAAAAGAAAAAGAAATAAATGACTTTACTCATTTCAAAAGAGATTTTATTTGTGTTTATATAAGAAAATGAAACAATTTAATTCAATTTTATGGTTTTATCTAGCTGAACAATTTTAAAAACAAGTTCCCTTTCAATGCACCATATCAATTTGTTCATATTGTATATTTGTCTATTATCTAATATAACTTTTACCTCAGTATCTACATTATATCTAAATTGTCTTATATCTTGGTACATTTTTTTATTACATTTGCGGTCTTGTCATCTTGAGCTTGCATATGTTATCATTTGTTTGCGAATATAATTAACTGATCCACAATTTTTAAATGAGAATAAAACTAAGCATATTTACGAAGATATATGATTTTTATTACATTAAGCTAAAAAATTCTATTCAGATACAAAAGTACTTGCTCCGTAAGAAAATATATTATTCATGATAATACATGAATGTACATGTTAACAATTGCTTCTTCAGTCTGAAAAAGAGAAAGGAAAAATATTGATAATAATGCCTTTTATACCAACTAATATTGTTAAATATTTATAAATTTTGTTCATACATGCAGGTATGTGTGCTTTTTATTACAAAGTTAACTAAATAATTTATGTTCAATGCATGTTTTAGCGTGTAGCGAATCAAACACTTGCCGTTTCTTCACAACCTGTAGTAACGGTGGAAGGATCGGTGTTTAAAATGTCTCCACCGAGGAACGATGTGATAAATGGGTTGGTAGTTACGATTCCAGGTGATGTTGCTCCTACACGACTTGCGACGCCCGCCAGCGATATCACTTCTTCTGCCCACGGTCTTATTACTATTATACCATCAACTCAGAAGCGTACTTCTAAGGATTTCATCTTTGGGAAGGTTATTGGCGAGGGCAGTTTCTCTATGGTAACTTTTTTGTTTCTGTTGTAAAAATAATAATATTTTATTAATAACATTGTTCTACCTTGTATTTAAAATATTGTAACATCATAAAATAATTTGCTTTTGTACAAAATTATTTTAAATCTAGAAATATTTAGTAAAGAATAAGTAATAATAAATTAATATTTCTTTTAATTTTCGATGTTAAAAACGGTTTTACGTTATAAAAAAGTTAATATAACTGAAATTAAAATTGTATTTGAAATATAATATCGTTAATAGAAGAATGGAATAAAAATGAAAGTGAAATATAAAGTAATACTTTGACTTATTACAGGTCTATCTAGCAAAGGATATCCATACAAGTAAGGAATATGCGATAAAAGTATGCGAAAAGCGGCACATAATTAAGGAAAAAAAAAGCGAATATGTGAAGCGCGAAAAGGAAGTACTCAACATGCTTGGAAGTGCTAAGCATTCGTTTGTTCGTCTGTTCTGTACGTTTCAGGATATTGAGCGACTCTATTTTGTCCTTTCATATGCAAAAAATGGCGAACTATTACCTTACATCAACAAAGTGGGTAGCTTCGATATCGAATGTACAAAATTCTACTCGGCCGAGATATTGCGTGGTCTCGAATATCTCCATGGTCTCGGTATCATTCATCGCGATCTCAAGCCTGAGAACATTCTTCTCGACGAAAAAATGCATATCCTAATTACAGATTTCGGTAGTTCCAAAATTTTGAAAGAGAACCCAGAGAAAGGAGAGAGAAACATCGGCGAGCAACAACAATGTGAGAGGCGTAACTCTTTTGTCGGAACAGCGCAATACGTATCACCTGAACTACTTACCGACAAAACTACTAGTCGTGCCTCCGATCTCTGGGCCCTTGGCTGCATTATTTATCAAATGGTCGCGGGATTACCACCTTTTCGATCTCGCAGCGAATACCTCATTTTTCAGAAGATTTTAAATCTAGAGTATGAGTTACCGGATGGCTTCTGTGAGCTTGCGCGTGATCTTGTTGGTAAACTCCTTGTGCTTGAATCGAGTAAACGATTGGGTGCAAGCGATGAACACGGTTCAGGTTATCCAAGCATTCGAATACACCCTTTCTTCATTAACGTTGACTTCGAGACTTTGCATGAGCAAACTCCTCCACCAATATATCCCTACTTGCCTGGAACTTCAGAAAATGAAGAATTACGATCTCATTATCGGATGCCCGATAACCTTAAACCCGGCCTTGACGATAAACAACTAACACGACTTTTAGGATTGGGTATTGCTGAACCCAATGACGATGAAGAGATTTCCTTTATTGGCATTCAACGCCAACAACAGGTTCAGGAGCAACGCCAGCAGCAACTTAAGGCTGAAAGAAGTGAGAAGTCACGTTTATCGAAGATTGAAAATTTAAAAAAAAAATCTATTATCTCCGATCTCAGCAAGGAGGACGTGGTACTTAGACTGAATCAACAGAAAATCAGTAATCAATGGGACAGTTTTGTTGGCGGTAATTTGATTATTAAGCAAGGTTTTGTTAACAAACGTAAGGGCCTTTTCACTAGGAGAAGAATGCTACTGCTTACTGTAGGACCACATCTTTATTATGTTGATCCCTTCAATATGGTGCTTAAGGGTGAGATACCATGGAGCAAAGAGCTTAGGGTTGAACCTAAGAATTTCAAGATATTTTTTGTCCATACAGTAAGTGAATTAAAAAAATGCCAACTTTAATTCTTTTGATGGAATCTGAAATGATACTTAAATTTATTACATTTAATTTATAATCGGTGATTTACCAAATAAATGTATGTAATAAATAATTTTTAAATGCATCAATTTTTTACTCTGGTATTCAAATAAATTAAAAAAAAACGTGCTTTATAATTAGTGGTAATAACTATTGTTTGCACTTTTCATTACAGCCTCACCGCACTTACTACTTAGAAGATCCAGAAGGTTTTGCCCTTGAATGGTGTCAAGCTGTCGAAGAAATGAGAGTTCATTACTACGATGTAAAGGATACATAAAGACGTCTTATAAAACCGTACCAATTGTAAGGAGAGATAAGACCAAGAAAAAAAATCATGTATACAGAAACAAACTGCCTGTTTAATAGTATTGTATTCTTGAGATCTATGAATTTTTGAATGCCATTGTATCAAATGTAGAAAGCAAAAAAAAAACTAGAAACTTTCCTTTTATTTCTCTCATAAAAGTTCTTTTAGCAAATTTACAAAAAATATATTAATTTAAAATATTCATATCTATCATGAAATCAAAAGAGATATTGAAATTAGCCTAAAGCTCTACCTAGTAAGAAATAATGAAAACTCATATTTTATTTTTTGTAAATAATTATATTTACTTAGGACCTTGAAGTGTCAACTATGTGTTTTATACACATTTGCATGTGTGTACATACATATATATGCATATATGTACCATAATTAGTGAAGAAAGTTTTTAGTATTAGCTTTATGTAAAAAGGATAAAATTACTGATTTGAGTCGTTTTAACATCGTTAATATACGGTTACATGTTTGAAACTTGAAAAAGTAAAATTTATTTATTTTCAAATTAAATCGTCGTAGCAAAAATTTTGTTATATTTAATTTAAATATTGGCCTTGTCCAATTCATAGTCATTATTAATGATTTATTTGTAATATAACGCATGTTACTGAAAGTAAAATATTGTGTGAATACATTTATACTGAAGTTACAAGTCAATCATTTTTCGCAATTGAGTTTTAAGAACATATAGACACATATTTATAATATAAATCTGTAAATATTTATATATGAGCTTTGCGATTGCTGGAAGTTACTTTGTAAATTAATTAGTAAAGAAGGCCTTTATACATTATAAATATACATTTATGTAATTATTTATGAATTTGTAAATATTTTGAAAAGCGATTATATAAAAATAATAAACTAAATTATGATTTATTTGTGAAGCTAACCCTTTGTTTATTTTTATTTAATAATGTAGGTTTCATTGTATAAATTTTGAACTTGATTGTAGAAAAGGATAAAATATTAAAAAAAAAATGAATCTGCTTCAAAAAGGTTGGTTGTGATCTTTTCTTATGCTATAAATCATAGTAACCTATCAAAGTGGCAACTAAATAAACATATATGTAAGAAAAAAATAGGTTAAATATTGTTGCTAAATGTGTGAAAACTCTTGTGCCCTTGAAAAGAAAAGATTTGAAACAGGGTATTTTTCTATAAAAGAATGAAATAGCCGCTTCTCTATCTTACATTTTTACAAAATAGCATGCTTTATTATATTTAAAAGACAATCAACTTAACATTTAATTTCGTTATGCAAACTGCAAGATTCTTTTTAGAAAGATAGATTTTAACGATAAAATTAAATTATAGTTATTAGTGTTTTGAATTTGATTGTGTAGTGGTATATTATTAGTTTTTTAAATATGATAACATTTAATCATGGTATACAGTTTCAGATATTTAATAGATAAATAAGTAACATTATCAATTGTTAATGGAAAAGCGTGAATGGATTTTTATTAATGCGTAAGGTAGACTGCGATTTTTACAAATGAATTTTCTCGAGGTACCCGTACATAATTAAAATTAAGAATAATATTTAAAATGTGAAAGGTACAAAATTGCCAGTTTTATAAACAATATATAACTATTTATCATAAATAAATCCAATGCCTTTCTTTATCAAAAATTGCATTCTAATTTCAATTCAATCGATGCGTTTCATTTTACGTTTTTCGCTGTTACAAAATAAAAATTGAAGAAACTGAAAACTTTACATCTTTTTCCAAATTATTAAAGTAAAGAAGCCAGTTTAATGTAATGGCATTGGTTATTTTCTATATTTGCTACAAGTTAATTTATTCATTTTAAAAAACTGAAAGTCAGTAAGGTATTTGGTTGTAAGATTAATTATTTAATTTCATTTGTGAAATTAGTAAACGAGTATTATTTTTAATAATTGAACATTATAAAAGTTTTGTGTATCTTATGTAGAGCAAATAAAGAACATGAAAAAATTTTTAATACGAAAAATTACCTCACTATTAATTGCATTATTATTGCGTATTATGAAATATATGTAGATTTGCAGCGATAAATCTACAAAAGTTATTGTTAATTATAAAATTTAACAGATTCTGTAATTACATAATATATAATGTAAGTTAGCATTATATCTTATTAATACATAACTTCTCGAGTTTATTTATAGTAACGTTTTTGAAATATGAATACTTTTCTTTTTCTTATAAATATCCCTATAGTAATAGTATAATAAAATATATTATACCTTTATAAATATTATAATTATTGTTGGAAACGATATATAATTATACAATTTAGCCTATTTTTGGAAAATATGAACCTTAATTATATTTTTCGTTTTTCATTACATACTTTTTCTGCATTTCAATATTAATTTTTATTTTAGTTATTTATGAATATCTTAAGGTAAACTAATTATTCTATTAATATACGAAATCTTATAAACTTCAATGAATAAAAAGTATTAAATTATACTATATTATCATAAAACTTTTATACAAATAAAATAATGGCAAAAAGAAAATAAAAATTCAATTTAAAAAATATAAAGCATGAAATTTATTTGAATAATTTAATACAAAATAAGCATTCTTGAGTAGATTTTAATTCAATAAGATTCCTTATTGAGTATAATTAACACAATTTATTAAAACTCTAAATTCAATAGAAAGTGATAACAAATTTTATACAATAAAAAAATTAAAAAAAATTTCTTACATAATGAACTATAACATTTTAACTAAAATTATTTTATGCATTAGAAAATAATTAAATACTTTAATTGAAAAATAGAACCAATTTAAAAATTTATAATAGGAATTTATATTTTTATATTCAATATATCATTATATATTGATCTATTTTATCTTTAGTTAAATAATTTTATAAATATAAATATATTTATAATAGTTTTTCAAATTATATATACATTTTTAACATAATTTTTGTATATTATTTTTGTATATTAAATTTATTTTAGGAGATATTATTGTATTAAGCAATTTATATTCAATTTGATTATACTTTAAATATGCTTATAAAATTTAAATTATGTTGAATAATAATTATATATATTAGTATATTAGTAGAAATATAATATACTTAATTACAATTTAAACCATTAAAAATGTTTATTCATTTTTATTTACAGTGGAAAGATTGCTTATGGAAGAAATTCAAAATTAGAAGATAATTATAATTTAATATCTATAAAAAAATATATTTATTTAAAAAATAAATGTTTGTTTTATAAATTTTATATATTTATAAATTAATATTTCTAATTTTTCTTTAATATTTCTTTTGGAAATAACTATATTAATTTAAAATTATCTTTAATTTCATGTTCATTATTTTAATTATTTGTATATTGATGAAATTTACGAAATTCAAATTATAGGTAGTTAAATTAATTTACATACCTAAGATAGCCGTTCCTAAATGTTTCTTTTATTTAAGTTAAATTAGTACTTTACCTATCAATGCAATAAATTCTTTATAATTACTTATAATGTAATAAATAATGAACATAAAAAAATTTCTTAAATAGTAAGAAATATATTAAATATTTTTATTAAATCAATTATATAATAAATTTGTATCGAAACTTAAATTATAGGCGATTTTGCATGCATGCATTATATTTGTTTATTATTATTATATATTGTTTTAGCTAGATGTGGTACTTCAAAGAAGAATTTCATCTTTGGTACTTTGGTTTACGTACCCTGATCTTTAACAATCATGCTATCATACTAAATAAAAAAATTATAAAAATTAATTAAACTCAACATTTAATATATCCATTTTATTTATTACAAAATTGTATGCAACATGTTGTATATAATTTTATTAACTTTCAATTTAGGCATTGACTATAGAAAATTTTATTTCCATTAACCAGTGAATCCTAAGCTTTCATAAACATTTTTATTGATTTTCCATAATTTTTTCAAATTATAAAACAATTTCAAATAAATAATATATGTATATAATAAATAATATATTTGCAATAATGTAAACTTTCTTCTCTTTTCACAAGAACTTATTATTTAACATTACATAAATTCAAAAGAATATATAATATGGCGTTTATATTATGACAATGAATAAATTTTGAATTTTATTTCAACTAATATTAATTATTTTTAACATATTGAATTAAATTATTTATATTCGAATGAATTTTTGTAATAAAATCAATCCGAAAATAATTAATGTAGAATACTAGTGGAAACAAAGTAAATATAAATATATTATAAATTTTTTTTTAATATATATTTAATATATATTTAATATACATTTAATAAAATAAATTTCGATTTTGTGAAATATAACTATTAATTATTTTACTTGAAATTAAATAGATAAAAAATTATAATTTCAGTAAATTGAATATGATCCTTCAGTAAAGAAATTAATTTTGTTGTTATCGATAATAAATAGTTTAAATTACAGAAAAATAGAAAATTTTGCACTGAATAAAGACAAGAAATAAAAGTGCACTTGAATTCTATAAATCTTCTTCATGGGGTCAAAGCTTCAATTAAATTATTTTTTATTTTTCTAATAGAATAATAATTGCTAAATTAAAAAATACAACCCTTTGCTCAGGCTGTTTTTGCTGGTGTCACCCCGCCTTCCTGGGGTATGTTCACCGCCTATATCCTTAAGAGTACAAGCTGCAGCGATCGGTTTGTAGTCAATTATCGTACCGTGATTGGTGTATTGCCATGATTACGGATACCTTAGTATAGTATTACCTTGTAAGACAATTGATAATTGTCTTGCTGCCAAATGCTGCAATAATAGTAAAAATTGTGGTATGATAAATAAAGTATTATTCTTGATTGTTATTTTTTGTAAAAAACGGTCAAGTAATGATCGTAAGATGCCAATGAAATTATCAAAGAAGGCAGAGATCTTGAGTTACATCTAGCGATCATGCAGAAATTTCTAACGAATTTTTCAAACAATGAAGTATTATTAAGAAAGG
The DNA here is from genome assembly GCA_030522565.1 of Ceratosolen corneri. Lineage (NCBI taxonomy): Eukaryota > Metazoa > Arthropoda > Insecta > Hymenoptera > Agaonidae > Ceratosolen > Ceratosolen corneri. Next base: position 8,694 of record JAPYYT010001461.1, on the reverse strand, counting down.
TTGTAAGTTCTCACAGAATCTCGAACATTAAACGCAAACAGTGTTATAATTCACCTCCAAAAAAAATTTGAAAGTAAAAATTTTTATTAAATTTTTCAATCTCAAAATAAAATCATGATGATTGATCTAAAATCCTAAGAAAAATAAATTTCAGTATCGTATTGTAATTTAATATTGTAATTAATGCTAACATGATAATAATACTCTACTTTAATGTTTATTCAAGAATTTGAGTTGAATTTATTTCTAATTATATAGTAATAATAATCATCAGTAATTAATAAGCATCTATCGAGTATACTTTAAATGGCATTCAGAGAGCATATTTTTTTGATTTATTTATTTATTTCCTGATTCTTTTTATTTTTGTAATATTGAAAATGTTTACATACATTGAATTAACAAAAAACAAACATTTTAAAATGTAAACAATAAATAATAATAATAATAAATTATAAATAATAAATAAAAAATGTAAATAATAATAATAAAAAATTTAATAAAAATAAATTTATAAATAAATTTAAAAAAAATAATAATAATAAAAAATAAAAAATATATTTTATTGTCATATAAATTCTTTGTGTTTATTATAATCTAATTATTAATTTTATAATAAGATAGTTAAGGGAATTTAAAGAGTTAATTCATTATTATGAATAGAAGTTTATCTTACCAAAAGAAAAGAAAATAAAATTATTATATAAGATTTTTATTAAATATATTATATAACAATAATTTTAACTGAAGTTTTTCTCAGTCTTTAAAAGTATGTTTTATTTATTAAGTAATTAATTATTAAGACAAAAATGGTTTGATAGAAAATAGGAAGAAAAATAATAAATACTGTATAATTTATAAAATTTAATAAATTTAATTTTGATAAATGGTTTTACAAATAGAAAGAAAATTAACTAATATTGTAAGATTTTATCACTTATGTTTGTTGTTGTATGCTCATTTAAAATTTTACTCTTCTTTTTTTGTAAAAGGTAACAAATACTTTTTGTACATTTCACATTGTAAAGTATTTTCGATTGTCAGAATACTATGCACTCATTGGCACTTCGATTCGAAACGATTTGCAGTTATCAATTTGTGCATCTATGTTAATGCTATTTAATTTATGAAATTTCGTACATTGTTTAGTGCTCATAAACAACTGTCAATATCATCAATGTAGATTTCGTCGTAAAAATCCATCATAATAGAATAAATTAGTCTTGTATTGATTACTATATTAAAGCATCTAGTTTAAACATGATAAGAATCATGAGTTTTATATTCGTTATAAATAAGGATAAAGAAATAATTAGAAAGATAGATAAAAAAAACTGTTATGATTAAATAAACATATAAAAACTAAAAATTATATATATTTATAAACTCAATTATGGATGAAAGCACGTCTTTCAGAAATCAGTAGATGAATTCTTTTTGAATTGACAAGGCATATAACAGTTGCAGAGCTATTGGTAAAATAGGTATGGTCGTCGTATATCATATCTAATCTGATGATAAATGAAAAAGTGGTTCTATATAAATTTTTGCAATATAAAACGATGAAATCCATACTTTTCGAAATATTATTTTTGTTATAACACATGAGTAAATACATTTATAAATTAACTTGAAACTACATTTAGAAAAGGAAAAAGAATCGTTTATTTATACTATTGATAATACACTCCTGTAAATAAAAGAATAACGATAACAAACAATACTAGTGAAAACTTTAATGTTCGAGCTTAGATTTGTCATCGAAACTCTCTCCGTGAATATTTCTTTGTTTAGGAAAAACTGTGAAACTCTAGTGCCAATATATTATAATAGACAAAAATGTGTAAACACTGATGTTATTTACATATCATCACCCAAATCAAGGGCTCATATATATTATATCTATAATATAATCTTCTTTTCCCCTCGAAACTCTCATCACAAATAGAAATCTCCATATTTAAGACAACCTATCATAAATAATGGATAAGATATAATGGAAATGGAAGTTTAAGAGATAATGGAAAATTACTATCTACCTTTAACCCCGCCGCACACAAAAATGGAAGATACACCTGAAATATAAATACGACATGGAAAATGCGACAGTTACTTCTGACTACGACTTGACTCTGAAAACTAATTAGTGCATATCTCGACACAAGACTGCAGTCCCCCACCTCCCGTGAGCCCCATATCACACAAGTGACCATAGTTGTTGTTACATTAAGCACGGTCCCCGTTGGAAGCATCATTGTCATTGCCCAGGCATTTCCAGAACCCTGTAAATATATTAATTTTTACTATTTATTATTTCCACGTATTCAACTCCCCCTACTAACACACTTAATCCGTTAACATCGCAATAGACGTTATTACTTTAATAATTATCCCACTTATCTCTAAACCCCCTTCTTTTACTCAAGGGCATGTACATATAATTTAGTGCATTCCCCTTAAGAGTTATATTGTCGTGATTGCAGTTACGTCTTCATCCCCCCTTGATATTTACATCTCAAACAGCATATAAATAATTGCTGTATAGTCCGCGGTAACTCATTCCCTCATTTCCCTTACAACCCTTAAACAAGTGGCAATATAAAATTACTAATACCTTTTCTAATTACTATAATAATTAATTACCTCTTAATTTATTTCATCTTATATATAATTTGCTTCAATATTTCTTCAATAAATTACGTAAATGCACAAATAACTCCGAAGACTTGTTTCTTTGAAACCTATTTCTATCATCCTCTTTCCACTATCCGTCTCTCTCCATTCGCAACTTGGAGAGAGAATTCACACGCGGGTTAAATTCCGAACAGTATACATACAAAAAAGCATAAGAATGACAGAGATTAAAAAAAAAGAACTTTTACAAAGTACATTAACGAACGTACAATATACTATTTTATTGTATGCATAATAAAGGCTTAAGTTAATTGACTGTTACATATTGTCATATAACGATATATGTAATAATGCAAACATCTACATATTATTATAAGTATGCAAAACAATAGTTTAATAGTTTTTTTTAATTTAAATCAAATTTCTTTGTTTTAAAAAGTATAAAATATTGCATTTTAAAAGTTTAAAAATAAAAAATAAGAATTTTATAATTTTGCTCATAACAAATACACATTAGGATTTGCTGTTATTTATAAAAAGATAATATGAATGATTATAATATAATTAAATTATAATACAATATAATATATAATTGTTCGAGAATCATGCAGTTTCTCGCCTTTACAACCTCTTTGTTTTGTAAATTCTTTTCATACATTCAATACGTTTATGATTGCCAGTTGTGTCCCAAGATTTTACGAATATTCTTTAAATATACATCGAATATATTTTCGTTCCTTTTTATGACCATTTAATGAGCATGTTTACTCGGACTATGCCTCGATAATACTTCCAAATAGTAAATATGACCATAACGTGTCTTGCAAGACAGCCTAGTAAAAATAACGGACAAGTCCTTCTAGGTATAGAAACATGATTGCTATATTTTGTGATAAGTGCTTAACGAATACAAGAAATGGAATTCGGGAAAAACCCTGCCAGACCTCAGGACGTCGGGGTGACCGCGCGAGTCGCGGCCCGACGTCGCAAAAGGTTACCATTTCTTCGCCCCTAGCACTTCGCCCTTCTCCTGTTAAAGGGTATTAACATTTTTGTCAAAAGCTCCAATGGCAGCAGAAAATTAGCTTCAAACAATAAGCAAATTCTTCCCACTATCACCAAAAATCTAAAGAGACCACCCTTACTCAAGGAGTGGGGTGAGATATTAAAACAAGACCGCAGGCGCGCTGCGCTTCAGAATTCTCGTTGAAATCAAATCTCTCAAAGATCAATGTCACGCTTAGTCTTACAAAAAAGAGATTCTTAATCTACAGTGTTCGGCATTATAAAGTTGAAGCTTCACGCGACACTGGTACCAAACCACTACACGTTACATAACGTAAGCTTGGACCCGCGAAGTTCGGTCACGCGAAACTCCTGCAAAAAGTGTCCATAGGCTGCAGCTCTCCCCTTTATCTGGATACATTGGTGCGCTATATTCGTGGCTATCATCGACTGATAAAGCTGAAAAGGACGAGAGACCAAAACCCACAGACCGGATTAAACTAAAAACAATTAATAAGAGTTAAGAACAAGACAGTGTAATTTCATATGTAAAACCAAAATTGTGTAAAGAAAGTTTCCATTTTAATTTTCAATAAATATCAATTGACAGAATTATATTCGACCTCCCGCGTCTTCGTTTCTTTCTACCCTGCCATCTCTCCTCTACCACTATCGCCCTCTCCCCCCTTCATCTTGGGGAGAGCTCTTCATCGCGAAAGTTGCCCGAACAATAATATTATATATAAAATATAATATTATTTGTTTAAAATCAACATTTTTTATACATGTATTAATTGAAATTAAAATAATGAAATTATATTATTTCAAAATATTTTATAATTTTTTATTTAAATATTTACCTATTTATATATACTTTTCCTATAAGCATATTATATTGTAGTTCATCAAATGTAAAAATCAAAATTAATTTAAAAAGTAATGCTAATACATTTCATAGATTATCATTATCATTATTTAATTTTATATTATGATAAGTTAATTGTAAAGAATTCATAAGTTTAAATTTTAAATACAAAAATTAGATGCAATTGCTATTTTTACTGAAATGCATACATATTGTTAACAGTGAATTATTAATTTGTTCTATAATTTGATTTATTAATTTTTCTAGTAATGAGAGACAAAAAGAAAAATATAAAAATTTTTCACGTGCATATTTAGCTGGAAATTCTTGCTAATATTATGGCAAAATTTAAGAATCATTCATATAAGTGTATAGATATTTTTGAAGTCATTAATCTTTTAACAATATGATAGTTTGGTTAAGACTTATAAGCATTTTTAACATTAGTTATACTTTATATTTATATTTATAAATTAGTGAAGCTTACTTGAAATGATTTTTTATTTTTTAATTAGTATAAGAATTTGTATATGTTCTATATTAAATATATTTCACTTAGTTTCGATTATATTGAACATTCGCGCTCTTTAATGCTAAAATGTAGAATAACCTTAAACTAAATCACACATTATTTATATACACGTTATCTTACCTATACGTAATTTAAACCAGGCTCTTACAATTTCATTATCTGAAAATGTATGTTTGCTATTTACATTTGAATAGATAGTATCATAAACTATAACTGTTTTTTGAAACAATTGATTTGAAATAATATCTTATTAGATAATTATATGCTCATAGATTATTTATTTTTCAATTAACATCTATTTCGAATCATTTGAATAAAATTGTATCTGAAATTACAAATAATGCACATAATATTGTCAGCTGTACATTTTATATCGAAACTATAATTTTTTATTAAAATTATGCGATACTTATATTTTAATTGTAAAATATTTGATAACGATAAACTTTAAATAATTTAAAAATTGAATAATGTTTCAAATGTAATAAAAAACAATATTATATATTTATAAATCATTAATATTTAAATTTAATTTATTTCTTAAATTTTGTTAAAACTTAAATTTATAAAAATGTATGTTTTACAAATAAATCATATTTAAAATTATTTTTGATTAAACAGAGATAATAAATTTTAAGATTATGTATAAAACAATATTTAATTATATTACTTTCATAATATTTAAAAAAAAATTACATTAATTTTTTATAGATGTAAAAAATATTTAAAATTGAGTAATTTTAATATGCACTATGTTAATAAAAATAAAATAAAAGTAATATTTGTTAGAGAATGATTTGTTGAACCAACAAATATAATAAGTTTCTGAAAATATCTATTTTTAATATTTAATTAATATTATGATTGATAATTAATTTTTTTATTAATTATATCTTAACATATAACATTCTTAAAATACATATACAAATATAAATATGAATATTTACGTATGATTTGAAACAATATTAATTTTGTATATTATTACGTTTCAACTATTATCATAATTATTTTTAGCTTTATAAATTTGGATTTTAATTAGAATCTTCATTAATAATTTCAATGTCACTAAATAGTATATATTTGGATCTATTTGCAGATATAGTATATATAGTATCGTATATATTTGCATAATCTTATTTGTATTATAATTATTTGAATTATCATTATACTGTCATTTAAAATTGAACATTTATTTATGATAGATTCAAATGTTTTTTAAATAAACGAAATTAAAAGTTTTAAATTTTGTTTTACAATTTAAAGGATTATATTTAGTAGAATTTAAAAATATATAAAATATTAAACATGGGTTGTTTTTAAATTAGAACTAATTAGAAATTAGGCTTTTAAAAATAACAAATGTATTTTTTGAATAATCCATATAAAATTTCATCTTACATTCTTCGATTAAAAATCACATGATCCTTGCTATTAATTCCTTTCCGAAATTTGTATATGATTTCCATTAATCATACTCATGATAGGTAACTCTGCAAGAAAAATTAAATTAATTATTGAGTAATAAATTATGGTAAACAAATTTTTTTTCAAGTAATTTTATGTAATAATATTTAATAAATAGTTTTTTATTAATATTTTAATTCTAATGATTTACTTGGTATCTAACACTATATTCAACAGATATATAGATGATAGAAATATATGCGCACAAATATACAATAGTTTTAATAAATATTTGCCAAGTTTTGAAAGAAATTGAATTCTGAGTTAAAAAATAATTACATAAAAATAAATCAACATTGTCATGATCTATTTACATCTTAAGTAGTTTTAATTTTAAAAATGCTCTTATAGCTATAGTATAAAACAGAAAATAAAAATTGTAAATGTGTTTTGTAAAATAAAATAATAAAATACAATTCGATCTTAAAATCATTTCGTACTATTTGTTCGCTATTCCGACAGAATCTCGAGTTGTCACTTATTAATATTTGTTTACTTTTAAATGTGACTCTTGCTATAATATTCGTATATCATCTTACGACTTTTAAGTTCAAATTATTCTGTTGGAACGTCTCATACTTCGTGATTGCTATACTTTGTTTATAATCCCAGTGTTTCTAGGAAAAGCGTTGTGAGCTTTTGAATTGTAAAGCGCCTGGTAACAAGGCCCCTCCCACCAGCGTCTCAGTCTTCGCCCCTTTTACCCCTTTCCCAAAAGAGCGCGAAAGTCCTTGCCTTTGTATCGCAGCTACGTAGAGAAATCCGTTAGGACCCTCACCATACATTGTCCCCGACCTATCTAGCCCTCCAGCTATAAAATACGATCGCAGGCTCCCGGCACCGAAAGAAGTAACTCCAAATTGCTCTACGTCTTCCGGCCCATCGCGGCAGGGTCTCCAGCGAAAAAAAGTGGTCATACATCCGAACAACTCAATCGCTACGTCTGGATTCATATCATCAGAAGCTTCGTCCAGACAGTGAGCGAGCTACTTGTCCGCGGTTGCATCCTTCCCATCCTGGAAAAAGCTCCCAGGTGGAGCGCAGAAGCGAACCCAGCATTAAGAGGCAAGTAGCAATCCAGTTTAAATCATCGAGAAATACATGTTCGATCGAGCCCTGCATCGCTATTCGCAACACCCGTTAATATAAGCTTTATTCTAACACGACGGCTCATTAAAGCGCAACACATGTATTCCAGCGCCTGATGATTGATAACCTCCCGGTATGACCACTCGGCGATCCGGCGAAGCGCTGGTTACTCGACACCGCCGACCGTTTATTTCGGATAGTAAACACAATGCGTAGTTAAATGCGAAAGTGCGGGATAACACAAACATATAGATAATCGCATCTCGCGTAACGTGTAAGTGCGGCCATCACATCGTGCAAATACAATCTGCGCTATGCGTTTCGCGAAGGTGCGGCTCTTCAACTTTGTACCGATAATAGTTTTATTAATTATATATATTAATGCGTGCGTTTTCGATCTTTTTTATAATTTCAATAAATATCTATATGGTTTTACATTACCCCGATTACATTAATTTTTTATCTTATTTTTCTCCCTGCTATCTCAACCCTTCCACTATCTGAATTTTCACACTCGGGGTTACGCCCGAATATTTGGTCCTTCCAGCCGGATAGTGTACAGATAGAGATAGCAGATCGCGGCCATAGTAATATACATATAAAGCACGCCGGCTTGTGTTATTGGAAAGTGCTAGTTAACACCAGCGAAGTGACGCGGCGCGCGCGAGCTTGCGGTCGGTCCGAACTACCATCTTGGAACGGCCCGCGTGGCACCCCCAGGGCCGATCTGGCCAACTAAAGCGGACCGACTCCCGCAACGTCACATAACCCCGCGAAGAGAGGGAGTCGTCCCGCTGAGACTCTGAACAGGTGCCGGCGTCATGTTGCGTAGTCCGGACAGAGCGAAAATGGCGACCAGGTCGCAACCTACTGCGTCTGATGCCACCGAGTGTTGATTCCCGGCAAATTGAAGATGCAAGATTCAATTATCATAGCTATTTCGGAATTAAACGCAGACTTTACCGCTCCCAACCATCCGCGTACAAAGCAGTCGTATATAGGTGCACAAGGAATGTTGAACGATTTTCACAACGAATTCAAAAATAATCACGACTTTATTTTAAACAATTGGTGCGCTGAAGTCGCAGAGTCTTCCTATAATACC
>JAPYYT010001460.1:0-33857 GCA_030522565.1 Ceratosolen corneri | reverse complement strand
TCCAAGGCACCCGGATTTCGGGGCCCCGGGGCCGTAGTCCCCGGCCTCGTTGCATCGATCGCCGGGCCCGACGAAGGGGCCCTGCGGGCCTTCCGCATAGTCGCAGTAATCGGTAATCGAGTTATCTGCCCATCGGCAGAAGATGACGCTACATTGTGGCTTATTATGTAATGGGACAGCTCAGTTGTTTGTGCTTTGAGATTTCGGAGGGGCGAATAAATAAATCTTTCGCGCGACTTATCCATCGTACTTGACTTTAAGTAGTCTCGTTCGAATTAGGCGACGCATTTGCATTTGCATTTCTCATTCCGAGCTGCTGCGGTCTCCGGTAATTTATAGAGACGCGATAAACGAACGGGGATTCCTGAATGGTATTGTCGGTAATTGAGTTGATAACGGCCACTTCTGGTTGGCCGATGTCGATGGGAAAAAGCTCGTGCGAGTCCGGCAGGCTTTTCTTGGCCTTTGACGAGTAATTTTCGGAGATTGCATTTTATAGAGAAAGCTAAGGGTGTGGGGGCCACCCTCGCATTGACGGTATCTAATTTAGCCTCGTGACCTTCAATCTAATGCAATCGAGCGCTCGACAACTACTTGTTTAAAAAGCGCTTTGCCGATATTGCAAATATAAAACACGCGACATCCACTTTTCAATCATCCGATGGGCCTGAAGCAGACGACAGCTTGAGTTGGTGTTGGTTTGACGCTCTGCGTTATTCGTGAGAGGAGGTGTAGGGATAATGAGGGGCGGGATAATCGAAGAGCAGTGCTATCGTTATGATTATTATCCACCTGGAAGGTGATAGAAAATTTAAGGGACTGTGAGTAGAAAGAGTCCGCGTTAATATTTTTCTTGATTCGTGGACAATAAGGCGTGGGGGGGGGGGGGATGTTTGCGATGGGAAAAGTTCGAAACGAACGGCGATAATGAACATCGGTAATTAGGCTTTTCTTTCTGTTTGATTTTATGTTGCCTAGATTCACGATACCGATGGCCAAAAATGGCGATGGAAATCTCCAAAGCCTTTATATACTTTAGTTGCTCTTTATGTTGCGAAAACTTCAGATGTAGAAGATGCTAAGGTTGTATACTTGTATACTTAGTCTCTGATATTAATATACGAATAGAAAAAATGTGGAGTTTAAAAAAAAAAAAAAAAAAAAAAAAAAAAAAAAAAAAAAAAAAAAAAAAAAAAAAAAAAAAAAAAAAAAAAAAAAAAAAAAAAAAAAAAAAAAAATGAACATTAGGTAGTTGTATCAGCTTATTTAAAGAGGCTTTTTATTTGCAATGTAAGTGTACAAAACTTGGGTTCAATAATTCAGTTGATGCAAAGTAATAAGCATATTTGATTAGTAAAATATGATGCTATTAAGATATAGAACTTTCACACGAGTTTATAAATAATCCTAATCATTTAAGCACACACGCACGCGCGCGCGCGCACACACACACTAAATTGCTCGGCTAAATAGAACAGAGTTAATTATAAATCAATTTTTCAAGTACTCGGCTTGCCACAAAGCCAAAAAAAGTACGGGGCCTACTTTCTTAGGACATTCTTTAAAATTATAAGACAATCCATCCATTGAATACTTACTCCTATCGCTCATTCTATTGATGATTTTATCAATATTAATGTTCAAAATTTAAAAATGTATTTTCAAAATTTACAATTATGCTCTGCAATTATTTAGCAGTAATTATTAATTATGTCATTGGGGCATATTGAGTGTCCGAATGAACAAGTCTAATTGTAAATACTCGTGTATAAGGAGCGTCGTGCTGCAAAGAGTTATGAAATATATAATGAAACGTAACAATGAAAAAAAAAAAAAAAAAAAAAAAGAGATAAAACGCATTGATTTTGAAAAATTGATATTACATAGATATTACACAATTACATAGAGCACAAAAAGCTATTGTTAAACGAGAACTTACAGCGATGTATTACAAACGGTTAGGATAATAAAAAAAAAGGAGCGTTTAATAAATGGTCCCACTATAGCGCGACCATAAAATGTATTTGTCAATGGGCAAATAAGGGATAATAATAATAATAAATAATCCGAGCAAATTTTTCAGTAAAATCGCGTCGTTCCAAAATAAGCGGAGCTCTCGCCTAAAGTGGGCCTGCAATTGACAATGGAATGAGAATAGATTGGCGCTTGAGGGTTATTTTAGAGAAAATCGAGAGAGGCGGAGAAGAGGGCAGAGGCAAAGTAGGGGAAAAAAATCGGCGGATTTGTTTACATTCCGATTAGACTATTAACGGCGTCTCGTTGGCGCGCTCGGCCACTGTAAGCACGGCAAAAAAGAATTGTTTGCTCGGGAAAAAGTGAGAGGGGCGTGAGGCCGTGGGGGGCGGGGGGCGGACCGCAAGGAACTTGGCTAAATTTATTTCTGGTGAGAATGACCGCGTAGATGCAGCGCAGAAGATTGAGCGAACAAGTGCTTAGCGGCTACACCAATACATAGACAGGATAGGCGCGAGGTACGCGGGCGCAAAGGCGTTCGCTCCGCTTTCGGCGCGACACTCTTTTCTTCTCCTTCGCTTTTTCTTTAACCCTCGCTCTCTCGGGACTTTCGGGAGGAAATAAGAAAGACTCGCACAGCTCATGTACGCGCCAGATGCCGACTCGGCGATCACGAGGCAGCAGAGGAGGCTGCACTCGCTGCACTCGAGAAGCGTCGAGGAGGAAAATGGAGTGGGGAGGGGAGGAGAGCTTTGCCGCAAGCTAGACTTGCTTGCTCTCTCGCTCCTCGACTCTTTCCAACTTTAGTCCCTCGTCTCTCTACAATTCCTATCGTTGTAGCTTTTCGATAGCGCGTGCGATGCTCCACGCGACCTTCTCATATTTTCCGTCCGCTACTCGTCGATGCATATTAAACTGACAGTTTGTGTCGCAATGCAAGAGATAAATGATTATACGGATGCTTAAATGTACAAAGAGATAAGGGGAGGATGGATGCGCGCGTGTTTACGAGAGAGAGAGAGAGAGAGAGGAGGAGGAGGAGGAGAGTAACAGGTTCGAGTGGCCATTGGGCAATATTGGCCCACGTGACGGATTTTTATCAGGAACGTACAACTAGACATTTAGAACCCATGCTCGCTCGATTTCCTTCCTATATTAAAAATTTCTCAGAACCGTGCATGCGCTTAACCTAATAAAAATCATAAAATATCGCTGTTTAATGTATTGCGTAAACATTAAAAGGATGATGTTGAAGGAAAGCACTTTCATATTTCTCACGTGGCTAATTCACGTATTTTACAACTTAACGTATTGGATAGAATAGCTAAGCCTATGTAAGCAAGGAGGATTCCTTCCGTGTACAATGATTGTACGATATTTTTTAATTACTTCGATGGAGTGTATTGCTCATTAAAAATTTTAACTGATATTCGAAGCTCGCGTAACCAACTCTTTTTCATCTTCTTCTGTTTCTATAATTTTGCGCTAATAATTGCAGTACATCGGCTGCTTATCGAATAAATAATGTTTGCTGTTAGAATTGACTAAATTCTGCGTGATAAAGATTAAAAGTTTTTTTTGCCTTTTTCAAATAATACAGTACGATAAAGAAATTGGACTTTAATGGAAATTAATGTAAGCGCAGCAGTGGTCGATGTTACATAATCGACAGAAATAATTTCTTGTAATTTATGTAATAATTGAAGGATAATTAAAACGCGTCGATTAAGATGATATGTGCATTTATTTACGTTTGGGGATCGATGAGTAAGGAGATCGAAAAAATATAAAATGTATCTTTGAGATTGTCTTGTAATGCTAAATTATAAACTATATATAGCATTGAATTTTAATGGGATTTGAGCAAAGTGACGAATAAAGACTGAAACACACTTTTTTATATTATGTTCTTATTGTTTGATTATATTTTTTAAATCTCGTTGCGACGGTGGACGTGATTGAGAAGTGCATCGAGTCATTAATAATGCCTAATTATATTCTACTTTAATAGGCTTCACGCACTTACATGACGAACTGTAGTGTAATGAAATAAAGCGATAAAACAATGTCCCAAAACTAACTTCAATTGCCAGCAAATCATAATACTAATTATACAAAAACAATAAGCAATACAGAACAACCCAATTAAATTAAATTAGTTAAAATTCCTCGATACACTTACACATACAACGAACAGACACACATATATATATATATATATATATGTCTGTTTATTGTAAATAATATAATAAATAATAAATAATTATAACGAAAGAGTACAGACACACACACACACGTATGTATATATATACACATGTGAGGCATGTATGGGGTTGTATTAGTTCGCGACGAAAGATCCACCAATATTTCGCAATGTAATTCGAACGATATTTATTTTTCTCATTCATTCAACATAGAGCTTCGATAAAACGTAACTTCCATAGCTTATTAAACTGCCAATTATGATTTACCAATTGGGTGTTCCGATAAAATGCAACGAACAAATGTGGCGAGGCTTGTTCGCCAACACTTACATCAAGGGGTTCGCCGCAGCAGATGGCGCAACACCACTACGGCGATTAATATTTATTCCTGGTTTCGAGGGCGCAGGCCGAAGGTCAACACAATGACTTCTTGAAACACCCGCGGCCAAAACCAGGACGGCGATCGGTGGCAAAAAAAAAAGGTGCGCGCGCACCCGGACAAAAGCCGATCGGCCACAGCCCGAGCTGTCAAACGCCCAGGATTCAAATTTTGGATTTGACGCACTCGAAGTGAAAGTCAGGATTGGGCGATGCCGAATAAGAGCGCCATACCGATCCCCGGTCAGCAGCATCAGCAACACCAGCCGAAGCAGCTGCTGGGCCATGAGAATTCCTACGGGCTGCTGCAGAACGCCCGGCGAAGACTCCAGTGCTCGCAACTCCCAGTGCGCAGCGTCCCGACTCCACAGCAGCCGGACTGCAGGTTGGCGAACTCCCTGAGGAAATTCCCAGTTCTGGGGGCGCCGAGGCTCCAGATCTCCGGCTCGACCAGGAAAAGTCTCTCCATGGTCGACCTCTCGCCCGCTCTCGCTTACGACGATTCCAAGGCCAGGTGGGTAGGGTAGCCCGAGCTCACTGATACGCGTGCCCACGCACCTCAACACTATCGCACGCCTTAAAATAGGATAGGATGCCTTAGCATAGGATATATCATCCATTATTTGATATTCAATTTGATAATTGTCTCGTCATTTAATGTCGTGTTGCGTGCTGCTGCCACTCAAATTTATGCCTAATTGCGCGTGCTCAAGAGCCAATAATCGTGTATCGTAACTGCTGCGTGATAACAGCAATGCACTCTCTAATGATTTTTATTTCAAAGCAAACGCACGATTGACATGCGTAGCCGACAGCTTTCTAATGACAATCGATATTAACCGAAGACGAAACTTTTTCACCACTGATACAACTATATGCCCCCTTCAAAAGTCCATGTAAAATAAAAAATCGTCAATATCGCGATGGGAAAAGTTATTGCGATTAACATTGCAATTGTAAGGACAAAAGAAGTCGAGATGCTCTATAATAATCATAATATGCCATTGATGAGCAAATTGGAAGAAGATGAATAAGAAAGGGGGATGGCGATAGAGCGTTTAGAGCTGAATTTTTAGGAAGCGCTCGGGGCATCCTATGTCAGTGGGGGACTCCTCTAGGCATTCTAGTACGTGTGCGTGTGTTTGCTGGGGGCTGGTAGGGAGAATCACTGGAGTCAGTGCATCTCCGCCTGCAACTAACGTTCTTCTATCATCCACCACGAAGGTCCGGGACTGGCAAGCCGCCGAGGGGACTCGTGGACGGGGACGGGACGAGAGAGGGCGAGAGGCTCCTGGTGAGCGCCGGGATGGTCTGGACGCGCGAGTCCCGGGCGTCAAATCTCATCTGCCGGGCCCTCGCCGTCAACTCCTGGCGTCGTAAGCGCGAGGAGGTCGTGCAGTTGCGCGCCTCGATGGCCGTCCTCGACCAGAACCTCGAGCACGTCAAAATACAGATCGTCGTGCTGCGCCGGCTCCTCGACAACGAGAACGGACGCGTGGCCAACCTCGCCGGGGAGCTGCACCGGGCCAGGGCCCACGCCGACGACATCTCCAAGGAGTGCGACCATTTGAAAATGGTGCTGGCTTTTTGCTTTCTAGTTGGGTTGTTGGCGGGCGCCAGGAACATCGTTCGGAGGCTTTGCTCTGGCGAGTTAGTGGAACGAGTGCTTGCTCTTTCTCGACTTATATCGCTTATTCGCGAGCGATCGGTTACCGATTGTTCTGCCCCGTCGGGTGCAAGGATTAATTATACGCCGCGATGAGAAAAAAAAAGCATCGAAACTCGCTCGTCTAAGAGCCTGTGCTGGCTGATGTACGCGAAGAATTTTAATACTAAACTCGTTCGTTCGTATGCGTTTCTTGTCTCTCGAGCCTAAACTTAACTATTCATCGCGTCCTCTTAAATCCTTCCTTCGTCCATTAAATTCACACATGTAGGTAGCCGTAGCCTCTTGATTGCCATTTACCTTTGGGCTTGTCGCAATTTTTTCGACAATGGCTATCCTGCACCAGCATACTTGAGAATTTTATTGTCAAACGGCAGAGTCTTCTTCTCTCTCTTTTTTTGGTTTTTCCGTTTTTCACAAATCATCTCATTAACGTGCACTCTATTCTTCTAAACGGTTAATTCTCAATCGCTCGTGCATGTTTCAAAGAGTAGTAATTGTCACTTGTTTCGATGTACCGTGGGGCGAACGAATTGGGGCAACAGCCACTCGTACACCAAGATTATCAATTTAATGCCGACGTTGATCATTAAAACTAAAATAATCTCTTCGTCTCGGTATCGGCAGATTCGGTAAAGCGAGTATTAGTGACCGAGGAATGATCTTAATAGATGAATCACGCGCATCAAATTCTTTACGGCCAAGCACCAGAAACAAAATTTTAGTTGCGGAAATTAACCGAGTGCTTTTTGTAAATTTTGTTTAATGCCATCGCTAAGAAGATCTTTAGGGGGGGGGGGGGGGGGGGGGGGGGGGGGGGGGGGGGGGGGGCAAAGCTCGCACGTGGATGCTCGATATTGCATTTAAGGAGGCGATAGTGAGCAACTTTTGCGACATTTGCGGGATTTTCTATGGTCTTCTTGGCATAATGCACGATAGGCCCGATGAAATTTTCCAAATAATTGCCTGGAGAAATTATTATTAAATTGGAGACGCGGCGCGTGTAAAATACATCTGCGCGCTCGCAACTTTAATGTCTGCGTAAATTTAAGGGAGCGTAAGAATTTTACTCTTTCTCTTCTCCTGTTTTTTTTTGCTCGAAAACTAAATGAACATTCCCGAGATACAAAAAAAAGAAAAAAAAATACGCGCGAGAGAGAACGGTAGTGGTTTCATTGCGCTCGGGGTATTAGGTCGTAAAGAATAAAACGATTGGAGAAAGGGCGAGAAGGGTGACATCATCACAGTACACGAAAAGGATACTCGGCAGAGCTCTTCCATAAATATCTTCCCTTAAAAATAGGATAAAGAAGCGACAGAGAGAGAGATGCAGAGGCAGCGAGAGATTGCAGAGGACCGATTGGTGACTGTTGAAAATCTACAAAACGAGCTGCTAAGCTTGCGGGATCAAGTGAACTTACTCGACAAGCAGATCGAGAGGGACAGAGAGAAGCTGATCAAGCTTACCGAGGACAAAAAAGTTCTTCTCGAGAAAGTAAACTCCAACTCTTCTATTTATATGTTTTATTCTGTTCCTAATCCTTTTTGCATGTGCAGGCGTTTTATGATCGATTTGCATCTATGTTGTCTACGTCCATAGGTGTTAACTGCGCGTCAGCGGCCGTTATTATTATTTTTACACTTGAATTCTCAATATATTCAACGATTTTTAATTAAATCCCTTACGGAGAAGACAAAAAAGCCTAACCGATAAAGTCCTAATTACCAGTGCGTCTTTAAAGTTTGGCCTTTAAAAGCCAACACTATGAATTATTTGCTTATTATTTCGTTTGTCCATTACATATACATATACATATACGTATATATATATGAAATGACGTAACGACAGGATAGATTGAAGGGCATTGTACGAACATTGTATTGTAACAACACTTGTCAAGCTAAATGTGCACTTTTCTACATTACGCCGATATACTTTTGCCTCGGATTAACCTTATTAAACAACAATTGCATTGTAATTTATTGTACTTCCGGTATAATGCGCGCAGCTTAGGTTTATCGTATGGGATTCTGCGAACGAGCCCTTTCAACGGCCATGCTCTTATTAATGAGCCAGAGCTTAACGAGCTAATTAAGACTCGTTAATTACTCGAGCAATAATTCTTCAAAGGAGCTTCTTTCTTCCACAATATCGAGACATAAAAATAGTCTGGGAAAATGGATGTTTAGGCTGAGCAAGGCTGATGATATACGAGGACGTAGTGTGTATCATTATTATTTCGAGTATTTTTCTATTTATATCCCGAAAAGAGATTGAACGCGAGCGAGAATAAGCGAGCATTTATGGCTTAAAGTTGGGCGTACGAGCCCGTGAGCTCTCTACTCGCTTTCTATTATTGACAATTTGTATATAATGCACATCAACGGGCCCCGACTGCATTCCCACAATCTACAAATGTGTTAATTATCAGTCGAGAGTACCATTGCTTGATTGGCGCTTTCCCGTGATGGTAGCTGGCCTAAAGGGAAGCCCACGCGTGAACACGTGATCTGGCCGTTAGAACTTTCTTCGTGGAGAAAGCGCGCGAGCCCTTTAACGAGTGCTGGAGTGGGGTGGCAAAGTCGTGGGCGTCGGGCAGAATGATTAATCGGGACGAAGTCGTAAGGAGGCGAGCGTCGGTCGTGAATCGACGCGCAAACGGCATCGGCATTCTAATAAGCGGGCCGATCCTCGTGTCGTCGTTGCAGTGCGCAGGTGCGTGCCTGAAAAATTGATCCGCCGAATGAGTCAGCGGGCGAGAGAGCACCGGTTCTCTCTCTCCGCGAGCGAATCAAATCTGCGAATATCGGTGGTGATTCACGACCGAGGCCGGGGCTCCCCCTCCCCTCCACTCCACTCCAACCTCATCGTCACCGGCATCGCTGCTCTCCCCCGACTCGGGCCGACTTCACCCCAACACGAAGGACACGCGGCGAGGGTTGATTAGAAGCGCTGATTCGTCCTAGTCGACGAGCGGCACGCGGCTTTTATTGCGAATTCCCTCCTCTTCTTTTTATGCCTTTGCGTAATTTCGATCGAGGGTCGTCGTTAATGGCGTCGCGCGTCGGTCACAGCCGCGCATACGAGAATTGGTGGGGATTCTGGCAGACATCGGGCGTAGCGTGAACTCTAAAATCCTCGAATCGCTCAAATCCGGCCAATTATATGTCGGCTAATTTATGTTGTCCAAATTTATGGATACTCGAAGGGCCATTACGGCTTCTTCCCAAGGAGCGTAGCAGCTTTTTTAGCCCAACAATCGAATCGACTGGTCGGCAGCTCCCACTGAAAGCGGATTTCTTGGCAGCATTTGTTGGCGAAAAAATCGTACGGGCGGGCATTTGACTTTGGTTGGCTCATTATTAAAGCGAGGCGAGCGCCGAGCATTAACATTTAACATTAAAGAGTAGGATTAACCACTCGAGGAAGCCGATTGAGCCCTGTTTCAATGAGGCTCCCTCGAAGCTCCCCCGAAGCTCCCTCGAAGCTCCCTTAACAATTCATAGTACAAGTGACATAATGCTCTCGTAAAAGCAACTGCCTCGGCATGAATCAGCGCATAATGGTGGGCGATTTGAAATCATGTGAAGTCGGGTGGAAGTGCAAGTGCGCGCGAGCCCAAGTTTAATAGTGGCTGGCGATGGCATTAAAATTGTCGGATGAGCGGCTCTTGCCGATGTCGCCCGACGAGAATGAGATAATTAACGGCGCGGCGGGCGAAGCTAATTCCGGGAAGGTCTGTCCCCGGCTGTCAGCCGCCGCAGTTAAAGAGCGGCCGACTCGGAGGCGCGAAGTTCGAAACGGGAGCGCGTACGCATTTAGACGCACAAAGCGAGCTGAGAGCTTCGCGGGGGGTTCGTCCGGGCGTGTAAATAAGAAGAGCCGAGTCAACGCTCCCGGGCGGCCATAACGAAGGGCTGAGTCACGGGGGCTGACTCAATGACACATAATAGTCGGGAGGAGAGGAGCGTCGCTCGATGGGCTCTCTTGGCTGCTCATCTCGGGCCGGCGAGGAGACGATTTATCGGGATGCGCGGGCTCATCGGTGAAAATGCGCGACTCGCCGAGTTGGCGGCGCTTTTCCTAACCATATGCATTCATATGGGGGGGGGGGACGGGAGGGAGAGGCTTTGGGGCCGAGCGGCGGCCAATTCACCGAGGCCGTTAACGATCATAACAAGCAGCCCAGCACGCTTCCTCGCTAATTTTTATCGGTTGGGTTCAGCACTCTGAATAATAAAGAGAGAAATAATAAAGAACAAAGCGAGGGGTACTTGATACTTTTGGAGGCTGATTGTACGTGATGCTGCGACGTGTGTTGGAGGGTGAGGCTGAGAATGTTAAAATGCGAAGAGGCGAGGAGTCGTTCGGCTCGGAGCATAAGCAACGGACGGCCGGCTGGAAGGAAGGGAGGAAGCAAGGATGGAAGGAAGGATGGAAGGAAGGATGGAAGGAAGGAAGGAAGGAAGGATGGAAGGGAGGAAAGAAAGATGGAAGAGGGGGTGTGGTGGTGGTACAAGAGCGAGGTAAGGAAGGAGCTGTGGGAGCGATGTAGAGCAGTGGGGAAAGGAAGGTCGGGGACATGGCCGGGCGGCACTCGCGAGACGCGCAGGATCGTCTTCGCGAAGGTGAAGAGAGAGAGTGAGAGAGAGAGAGAGAGAGAGAGAGAGAGAGAGAGAGAGAGAGGCGAGTGGCGCGAAAAGTCCTCGGCCCGCGGTAAATTCATCCGAGGGCGCATGCGAGAAGGGCTGGGCGTTAATTAACACGGCTCGGCTGTTCTAAATAAAGCTCGTGCGCAGGTTTCGGTGAGCGAGACCCTGGCCACGGCGAGGGGTGAGTGCGCCCACAAGGCGGAATTGTCGCTCGAGGGAATGCAGATGAAACTCGAGGAGCAAATCGCCTTGGCCAACTCGCTGCAAGAGGAGCTCCACCGATGTTTGAAGTAAACGCGCACATTGTTCTTTTGCTCCTTCGGAGGCCTGCTCCCCCCCTACCCCTACCCCTACCCCACCCCCCCACGGTCACCGCTCCGCGCCCACCATTTTGCGTAATTTCTATTTTTGCAGCCGTGACGTGGCCACTTTGTGCGCCGCTTCGCCATTTTGCTCGCTCTCCTCTTCCCCACGACGGCCCACCTCTTCTAGTCTTCTAGTCGGGCTAAGCCCAACCTCCCTCCCGTATCCCTTCTATTCCTCATTTTCTCGTTTCTCCCATTTCCCCAATGCTTCTTCTCCTTTTATAATAACAACGCGCCCCCTTATTTCACCTGTGCACCCTGTGAGAGCGGCATTCTGTCCTTTCGAGCTTTTACGGATTCGCCCCTTCGATTCGCACTTTGCCAATGCTGAAATACCCGATTTCTGCACTGGATACGCCTAATTCCCAGATACATCCACCCGGCCAATACATTAACACACAAATGTTAATAATCAAATGCCAAATGTGCCCCTTGCTTTACATTAATAACCGACTTGCAAGTTCATCCAAGGTTTTTGGTACAAACTTTATTCAGTTGCAACAACATAAAACGAGTCCCCCGAGGAGCTTACATCCACCCCAATGTCCCCTCGCCCTTAATATTGAATGAAAAAAATTTGCATAAACTTTGTGCAGCAATCTGAACGAGAGGGAAGACAAAAATGTGGAGTTGGAGAGGACGATGGGGAAAATGGAGAGTGAGAAGGAAGCGTTGAAGGAGCGCTTGCAAACGAGCGAACAGGTCGAACGATCGCTAAACTCGCGAGTGGCAGAGCTGGAGAGTCGATTGCTAGAGCAAGGATTGAAAATACATGAATTTGAAATAACGTGCAACGCTCAAGTGTAAGGCTCAATTATTAGAGAATGGGGGGGGGGGTTGTCTTGAGTAATAAAATTAGAATAGAGTGGGTGTAATGATGTCGATGGGAGGAGGGGGTAAACGAAGCGCCGATCTAAGCAGTCGTAGTTGTTGCTTTTGGTTCTTTGTCATTTGCTTGGAATTGTCAAAGTCGCTCGTATAGGAAAAAGCATCGGTAAACTGATAATATAATATAACTAAGTCCGGTTGACGAGTACATAACAATGAGAACTTGACGTAATATTAAAAGATGTGAATTCTTACGGCTTATTGACGCCCATTGGGGACATTGGCACCCATTAATTGCAGTAAAAGTATGAGTAATTAATGCTTCTAGGGAGGAGTTGAAGGATCTTCGTGAGAAGCTAATTCGGCAATCCGAGGAAAGATGTTGGAGCAGTAGAGTACTGAAATTTGCTGGGAGCGTCGTCTGCGTACCAAGAGCGATTCTTCGAACCATATCTTTTTTCACAATGTCGATGATTTTATAAAAGCGTAGGTGAAATGGAAAATTATTAATTATTTCTTTAGTTGTAAGACGCTTGACGTTGCTTACGAGCCAGATTATTATTATTGGCATAATTTTAGGCCTTTAGTCGATTGCGAAGGCACACACACACACACACACACACATATACGCGATCGGCATATGTGCCTTAGTAAGCAAGTCGAGGATAATTTTTATTTACAATTCGGTAAAATATTTACTTAAGGCTTGAATAATGGCCGTTTTAATTTTCGTAAAGTCTTTATATGAGTATATGAGGATTCAATTTGGAAAAATCATTAGCTTGCAAAAAAAAAAAAAATTTGCCCTTCTCTATTTCGCGCGCCCGTTCGATCAAAGCTTTTTCATTTATCTAATTTAAGAGTAAGAATTTTGTAGTTGTAAAGATACTGTAATGTCGAGGGAATATAAGAGGCACTTAATATCTGCCGCAATAGATTATAAGATGCTTTTCAATTGCACGCCTTTGCGCGTAAAAGCTTATTATTACATCGTAAGATATATTTAATCCGATATTTGTTTGCAGTTTATTGCGCCAATGTCGAAAGAAGAAAATAATCGAGCAATTTTCATAGAAACTAAGAATTCACAATCGAGTGCGTGTGCATAAATTTCACGGAGGAGGATATTTTAAGACGAAGGCCAAATAATACAGTGAGAAGGAAGAAAATTAATGCGGATGCGTGTGTTGATGCGACACAGAAACATGAATAAATGAATGGAAATAGTGATAATTATTATATAAATTTTATTTTGATATTTTTTTTTCATCGGTTTTTTCTTTTTGTATAACGCGTCATTTCATGACTTAATGTTTGACATTAATGAGACATAATGATAATAATCGAGCTTAATGTAAGGAAATGATTAATGAATAAATTTACATTTCGTTTTTATAGAAATGGCAGAGTTTTGGTTTTGATTTTGCTCAATCGATTCCAAATTATTGTACATTCAGTTAAGTTTATTATGCACTTCACGAATCAATTTACATCTTTAATATCTTGCGAACGACATGATTGTAATATACATTTGTTCAGCTAAATATACAGTCTACGAATTATTTTTGTTATCGTCCACTCAGCTAATTCTTATTAATTATATATATATATCTGTGCTTATATATGTATTCTAATTTCATTCGCTTGCCACAGCTTTTAAGCGACAACGGGAGTATAATAAATATAAAAAAAGGATATAGTCCATACATAGTTTTGGTGAACATCTAATAGTATTTTCCGGAACTATGGTGAATTATTTTTTAAATTTACAAATACAACCTTGAATGTTTCAATGCTAACTTAAATGTTAAAGCTTGTTAAAAAAATAATAATGTTAAAGCTTTATTTGTCGTAGATGAGTTGGATTTGTTGTAAAATACTATACTCACGATTAACATTGTTTTCTCTATCGATACAAAATAAAAAAAAAAAAAAAGAAAGTACTCGCATCTCTCTATAACGATCATTAAATTAATTATTAGTCGCTTAAATTAAATGCCTAATGCTTTTCAAATGCTTATAATTTTATTTGGTATTTGGATAGTTAGTTTTATCGATATACTTATTATTATATACTCCAGCTCTCTTGCTTTCAAATCAATTGGAACAATTTACGTTGCGAATCCAATTCTTATGTTCATTTATCAAAAACATATATCGTCATTTGCCGTATAAAAAAGGATTCAGATCTACATTTCAGCCGTTGGTTTCTTATTAGAACTACTAGATGATTAGGACCAGTAATTCGTATTTAAGTGTTACGGTTAAGTGAAGAAGAACAGTCATCGATTCTCGATGCCCATTAACAGCAGAGTTAGTTGTTTCCACTAGAGGATACCAATAATCTTATCCTATCAGCATTCTTTTCTTAAATCAGGCCAAAGCCTTCCGTCCCTTCGCTGATTGCCAAAAGAAGTGCCTTTTCAAACTGATCGTAACACTCGTAATCAGGCAAGCAGAGCTGATTGAAGCTGAAAAAAGCCAAAAGTATATGTATATATATATAAAAATAGAAAGAGAATTGGAAAACGGATGTGCAATTGATTCAATTTCATCCATCAAATTTTCTTTCCCGTTGCAAAATCCCTTATTTATATATAAAAGAACGAGTAGATGGGTGAACCGTATCATAAATAACTGCCAATTGGATTCATCTCGTTACGCGACGTATATACAATTAATGCACGTAGTGATTTGAAAATTGAAATAATACGGCTGAGTGATGCTTTTGGTAGGTTGGAGAGAGGAGGATCGGCAGGTTGGATTACTTTCTCTTTATTCTCTTGGTTGGATGGGAGGTTACTACGAAGTGGTGTTACCATGTGTGCGCCGTCGGGAGATTTCCAAAAACTGGCGCAGTGGTGATTTGAAATCTCGGCCTGAGTTGTTGCCAGCCTCCCGGTGGCAGTTGCGAGCAACCGGTAGTGAATTGAAGGAGACGCGCCATTTCCTCCTGAGTGAAGTTGCTCACTGCTGTCCAGAACCAATCGAGGACCTTGAGAAACTCAGCGGAGCAACCATTGGCAAAGTGATGCGAGCGAAGATCTGCTACGCTATATTCTCCAGTCCCGCAGAGCAGCAACTAATAATTAAGGGATTACTTATGAATTATAGACGGGCCTTGCGCGTGCAAGCGAGCAATTACAATTTAGCGAACAGGCAGTGCCGTGAGTATTATTGCCTCACTGCACGGAAGTAATTGATATTATTGGAGAGCGTACCTCGAGTTCATTCTCGTCGAAAATTGTAAGGATATTGTTTGGAATGAATTCGTACAATCCCTTAAGGAAGGAATCGACCTCGTTGCGAATGGAATTGGCAAGCTTGTATTGCGCCAAGGCATCCAAGTAACGCAGCTTCACGTCATTCGTAACGCGAATCTTGCTCCCGCCCGGGATCAATTCAGCCAGCTAGATTTGAGAAAAATAAAAAAGGGCCGATCGATTAACCCTATGGGCGCCCATCTAATTCAACGGGATTATTAACCTTTATCAGTTGGCCGTCGTTATCGTATTCCTCCTCGACAAAGTACAAATCCATGTCGTCGATGTCGTTCTCCAGGATGTACTTTATTTTACTGAGGTACAAGTCCGGATCGTCTTGCTCGAAATATTTGTAATGCACTCGGAGGCCGATGATTTGGGCGAGGAAGGAGCGAGTGAATCGAGCTCGGACGAGCTGCCGATTAGTGCCGCCCAGCGCCGACTCGTACAAACATTTGCCGACTATTCTCCCCGCGAACTCGAAATGCTTGAGCTTGAGGTGCCCTGGCCGCTTACTGTTTGGATGCACCAAGGCTTGCGGGGACTCGCCAAACGACTCGAACAGCCCATTCCCAGGATCGAATAAGGCGGCGCAGATGAGCTCGAACCATTCGCGGCGCACTCCGCCCCAGTCGAGTGCTATATTGGACAGAGAGGCGCTCATTAGCGAGGATTCAATTGTTACGAGCTCGGATTTATCCATTGCTTATTTGGAATGGAAGAAGTGCACTTGCCTTCCTCTCCTTGAAACGTTATGTCGAAATTGCGGCACCAGTCGCTCATGGAAAAGCCTTTCGTGCATTTCATGGACTGCAAGATAATTTCCCACGCAATTACGTCAATTGAGCCGGGCGAGCGAGCAACTACTACTTTTATTGTAAAGAACTAGAAAACTCATCGTATACGTGCCAAAATAGGGTTTCGCGAATTTCAAATTTACCTACTCTCGATAATGCAGTCTCGCTTTCAATAGATACAATCAGTAGTGCGGCTCTCTCGCTTTTCAACTATTTCTCGCCAACTAAATGCGATAAATCTCGCACAATTCAAGACAATTCATCAAGGCACGACAATACAGTCAAGGAATTTTTACAGTTTTTTTACAGTACGAGAGACGATATTGATTGGCGAGAATATCTATTGTGCGTACGGTCGATAAAGCGGATCTCTTCCTTTAAACTTACCGATTCCAGCAGCTTGTCGCGTTGCACCCTTAGGTATAATTTCTGGTGATAGTACTTCTGATTGTGCTTCCGAACCTCGCGATAGAAGAAATCCTGCTTGTTAACGAACGTTTCGCTGCCGCCAATGTTTTTCAAAAGAAATAGCGTGAACGTCGCCGCTATGATGTCACGATAGTGCGAGATCAGCTCAACGGGTGGCTGGCATCCGTCGTCGATAGTAAAAGTCTCGTAGCCTTCGTATTTGTTGTCCGGATTGTTGAAATGGAACTGGGAAGAAAGAGGCGACGGTTAATTCATAATATCTCTCGGCAGCCCAACAAAAAAAAACAGTTTTACCTTCGTTGACGGGCAAAGTCTGAATGTCACTAGTCTGCTTGGTATGAATCTCAACAGATATTCATAGATGGTCAATTGCTTCGGGGAAATGAAGCAGAATACTTTTTTGGGCTTGGAGAGCCTTTCGCCTTGGATACCCAAGAGCTTAGCTTCGTAACAAATGTCAGGAAATTTGAAATCGACTTTATTATGCACTGCTCGAGCCACAGCACCTTCAATGTTAAAAGTGCCGATCTTAAAATTATTTCCAATTGGTAATTTGAGATCGCGTAACTGTAGCATCGCGGAGGGCGCATTACATTGAAATAAATAATAATAAACTAAATAAATAAACTACTCGGCTCCGATGGCTTCTCACAATAAAACCATTTGACTGTTAATTCTTATCATATTACTAAATGTCGCGTAAATTTACTTACTCTCCAAGACTATAATATCGAAATCTCCATTGTGAAGCTGCAATCCGAAGAGACTTACAGTCGCGTGGTAGCAGCCGCCCTTCAGGAAACTAACTTTCAAACGGATCCGCTGATTAGGATGATCGTATTTCAACTGAATGCTACACAATTCCGAAGTAGAATCAGGGGTTGAGCTACCAATCTAAAATCACAAGTGCTTATTAATCACAAATTGATTTCCAATCATAAATACTCTCATTATTTGTGGTTTTGTCTTTTTTGTTGGCTTTTTGTTTTTTTTTGTTTCGTTGCTTTGTCGACGCCTTCAGGCTTTCGCTTCTTTACGATACCGAGAAAGTAATTTGCTCCTGTATTTTTTCAATACCAATCGAATCTCTCGATTACATGCCTAAGTTTTATCGAGCCTTTCGCGAGCCCATTAAACGTCCTAAGGTACGAAATACGTGGACCGTCAGGTACATAAGGCTGGTAAATTTCTTTCGCGAACACTCGACTCGGCGAATTGTTATTGCACGAACGAGCGACGTACGAGCCTCGACTAAATTTCACATTCGTAAACAAAAAATAGTAGCTCCCTGGACAGCGACGAACCGCAACTTGACCAAGACTCGGACATATCCAGGTCGAACCCAACTCGGCACTTGATCAGTCAGCGTGCAGTCGCCAATCACAGTCGCACCGAAACCTGAGCCACTCTGACTTGGCCGGGACTTTCCAACTCGGCAACGCGACGACAAATTGCCGCGAGTAGGTCAGCCGCAAGTCGGGCGCGGTCAAGGTCAGCCGAGACGCGCAATCCGCGATCAGCCACCGCATCTATTAATCGCGTAGGCCAGCCTTATCAAATCAATCGATGACGGCTAGCGCGCGACGAGCCACCAAACTCGAACGCGTCCCACTACTTGTCGACACGCGCACCTACCTCGAACCTTTGACGTCTTCCGACCCTCTAACCCCTTCCCTCCCTCTCCCTCCCCCCCCCCCCCCCCCCCCTCCCCCCACCTCCCGCCGCCCCGCCGCCCCCATCCCACTAGTGCGAGCTAATTATTTTACGATCTTCGTATATGCTTTAGAGTTCAACTCTACTGCCTTCGAGTCCTGCCTTAATCATTCGCTATATCGATTAAGTCGTTATATAAGCTGGACGAGAAGAACTACGTTAATCTTATAAAAATTTGTTTTCTTTTTCACTCGAGCGATTTCAAATTCAATCAAATGACAAAGTGCATTGCACGTAACAATGGACAAGCATTAGCGATTGTCGACGTGGTCACCTTGACGTCAAGAGGAAATGTAATTTTAAAAATTGTAACGATTGTTTTAAGAATCTCTCGGTAATTTGATAGATGTGACATTAAAAGGTTTTTGTGTTCAGCATACGGGAGCTCACAAGGCACACTCAAATACATTAATTGGCAATACATTCCAGCTTTTAGTTACTTTTTAATTCGATCAAATAAGAAAGATAGCTTATTAGCTAAAACAATAAGTTTCGTTGAAAAAAAAAATAAATAAATAAATAAAAATGAAAATAAACTATAAAAATAATTTTTTAAAGGTTTTTACAATGAAATAATAGGGCTTGGTTTAGAAAGACTTGGGGTTGAACGCAAAATGATTTTTTATCCATTGGAGATTATACACGACAAATGTACATTTGATATAATTATTTGATCGAAATATGCCCAATTATTTTTGGCCAAATTATTGGTTATAATAAAGGTAATAATTATTGGAGCTAATTGCCGTTTTATAATGCGCATTGTATTTTAAATCCACAAGACCACGAAGCACTAATATTCGCCACATGCCGCTATGAAACAATGAATTAATCTCCTCGTCTCTTTAATAACGGTAATGACTCTTATCAAGGTGGTGGTTACATATGTAGTAGTTGTGCATAAGTGCTCGTGTAATATGTAAAGGGGCGAGACGTCTTTGATGGCTTTTGCGAATAAAGTCTGAAAATTGTATGCGAAGCGCGTAAAACAAAGAGCTCTCGAGCAATGTCAGAGACGCATTGTCAAAGTGTTGTGTTTGTGTTGAACGTAGAGGTAAAGGTAAACAAAGTAAGCTTACCTGGGTTATATTTACATTGTAGCCGTTTACGGGCTCGTCATTAAATCCGAAAACGCAGAGATTGTCGTATTCATCACGGGGCTCGATCGTCATCGAATGCTCGATTCCGGCTGTACACACGACTATCGAACTGTGCCGCACAAAGACCGTTTTATTTGAATCTGGAGATCCTGAATGAGCGAGAGGACATTGTTAATAATGCGAATAAGCTGTACGGCTCTCTACGGCTGACAACTAATCTCGAAAAGTAACAAGTTTTTTTCTATTCATTGTACGTGTGACGCAAGAGTACGAGAAATCTCGGGTGTTGTGGATGAGAATTTTTATTCTTCTCTGTTTACATTAATATGTGCTTTTAGTTGATGATTGAAGTTCTCGGATAATTTTGTGGTTTCTCATATTTGTGGTTTCAAGTGTCGTGAGCTGAGCTTATTTTTGAGAATCTTAACAGTTATTGCGTCATATAATTACTCGACGCGTGCTTGTTGAATTGCATTTGCATTGTCAATTGCAATACGAATTGCGTGAATATTTTTGGCGAGACAGGATAGAGTCCCAGCAGCTACCTCTAGTCCCTATTAGTTCTCACGATTTTTCGAAAAATAGGTAAGAAATTGTATTTCAATTATATTAATAAATTGCTGATAATATTAATGCGTCAAATCAATAAACCGAAGCATTCCTTTCTGCTCTCGAGCCACATCTATTTACATGACGAGTCAATATCTGTATTGTGACAATGTATGCTAAAATTTATATTCCTCGTTATTCCGGGCTTCTTGAACTTGACTTAATCCACGACTTTGAAATTGTCGACACGCGTGTGTGCACGTGAATTTCCATTTTATCGTTCGCCAAAAGTACGTAGACTTACTGAAATCCATGACCCGGAAATAAGTTTCTCGCGGCATACATAAAGCCCATCACACTCGTAAGATATTCGCGTTTTGTATGCGAATTTTCAAAGATTTTCAAAGAAAATTCAGCAATCCGGTCTATTATAATGACCGAGATGAGCTCTTACGTACAATATACATTGGCCCAATATTTTCTGCACATTCCAATATATTAATCACTCGCGCCAACATATTCGACTGCGAGACAGGGTAAGAAAAATACTTTTAAAAAAGTTCTATGATAATGGAGAGGATAAGGATGTATCCAGTGGGCTGAAAAGATAATACTCTGACGGGAAAAGTAGGAGGAAATTGCATGGTTGCGCGACATTTTGCAACTCGAGCTCGACGCATTTATTTGCAACGAATATTTGCACGAACTCTGAAATTATTCAACGAATTTTATATTACTACTAAATCATTGTATTTTAGTAGGACGATCTTTTGAATAAAATATTTTTGGCGCCAACAATATGTGTAATACCTAATCGAAATTTATCACGTTCGTAAATTGTGAAATAAGCCTTTTCTAATTGCCAGCATTTATTGTTGCAATTGCAACTAATTGGACATACACGTAATTTATACGTAAGTAGATTATAAAACCGATCGAGTATTGCGCTTGCTCGGGCAGATTAAATTTTTAACCTCAATTTTCCTTCATTTGCCGCATGAAATTCCTCCCTTTTTTTTTCGCTATTATTATTATTAATAATTTTGTAGTTTTATAGTTTTATAGATACGATTTGGTATTTCGCGTTAATTTCAGCATCTTCAACCATTACTTTTTTATATCTTGTACTATTACTTTTTTTTCTCCTCCTTTTTCTTAAACTATATAATTATGCCAGTTAAAATGTCGTTAGAATATACGTCACCAATAGGACTCCCGTTTATACGCAAAAAAAAAAGAAAACAACAAATAATATGCAATTACTGGGTACAAGGCGCAGGTGTAATTGGAGAGTTAGTCAGTAGAATTGAACGCATTACCGGGAAGGAAATTTTTCAAAAACGGACTTCCGTGAACGTGACAGGATCCAATGAGCACGGCAATTCTGTATTGTCCGGGATGTCGAACCGTGAATTTGACCATCGCGGTGTTGGCTGCGAGGGGATTCGTTCCACCCAACTCGATCAATGTTGCCACTCTGCGTGTTCCTTCCGCCACTTCAACACTCAGATTATCCTTGTCGCATATTGGATACGGCTGGCCATTTCTTTGATAAAACTGCAATAGCATGCGATAACATATTAATTGGTGTTAATTGCCGCAAGTGGCGAATTGTAGCAACAATAAGGCACAATCTACCGAATCCGCCATATAATCATTAAATCATTACATATTAATAAGAAGACAAGAAATAAGAGTGTAAAATGTTGCTTATTTACGCGAGTAATATTTACGCGAAACAAGCTGTTAATATAATCAAGGCAACTTTAACTTCATGCACATTATTAATTATTCCAAATTAATATTGGGTACTCGCGAGGATGACAAATTAAAACTTTTAACTATTAATGGAGCTGGAGATGTACAATATATAGCAGAACAACAGTTGCGCGTTCGTTAATTACACGTGAACGTGTATGTAAATTCTGTCTCGTTGAATATTTGAATAAGAAGTTTTATGGATGTATGCCCGTAATGTTTGCAGTTACGAAAGAAAACACCGGACTTGCACGTTAGTTTCCTTTCCCATTAAAGACGCGAGCCTCTTAATTAACTAAACAAAAGAATATTCAAGAATTAAAATTGAATGCGATTCTTACACGAAGGAAAATTTAAGGAAAATGTAACATTTTGCATGACCATACGTCATATGTTTACACTGCAATACATTTGCCTTGCAGTTTTTTTTTTCTGCTAAAAATAATAAATTATTATTTTAAGTTTCGGGTTTATGAGGTGAGTGACGTTAATAGAGTCATTACGTATATATACATATATATATATACATATATATATGCATGCTTTGTTCAATAATGAATTTACATTATTATTTATTACATGAACGCCTTTACATATTTTAACTATACCGTTAACATTTTATTTACAATTTTAAATCTTCGTACATCTCACCTGTAACGTCTGCCCGTAAAAAACCTCTCCGGTTCAATTAACATTAGCTAAGGTTGTAAATTATTTTATAAAAGTACCGTTGTCGAAAAATATTTGTCTTCGTTAAAACAACTTGTCGATTTGATAAATCGTATAATTATTCTGTAAAACTGATGCCTATATATGTGTGTACGACGATGAAAATTTAAATCACGCAATGGTTGACGTAACGGCATATCCGTAATATCTCAGCTAAAGAATATAAATAGGAGGAAGAGAGGAATTTTCGGAAAATACATTTGCTTCTTTTTTCTCTATTTTTCTTGTATCGAAGCTCCCTGTTCAATCCTCTTAAGGTTCTCGGCAAGCAACTGAGACAGATGATGATATTCATAACTAATCTCGTGATATGAAGCACTTTTCCCCACAAAGTTTCCCGAGAATACTCCTGCTTTTTAACCGTAAAAGCAGTTTTACGGTCGAATCACTAAAGCAAAGTCTTATCGTATTAGTTGTTGCAGTATGGATGAACGTGCGTTCAAGTCCACACAAATATAAATTGAAAGCAGTAAGTGGCTTAAGCCGTTGATCAAGATTTACAAAAAAAAAAAAAAAAAAAAAATACGCCGCGTATTATGGTAATATTAGTTTTAACATGAATATTCAGTGATGGTAAATTGAAAGTAGATTTCACAAAAAAAAAAAAAAAAAAAAAAATAGAAATATTGTTCGAGAAACCGTAATTAAGCCCATAAGTATTTTCACGGTTGTTCATCTTATCAAACTGACTGGATAGAATAATATTTCACGCAACTTTTATTTCAATTCTATTCAATATTTTCTATGTATTTCTATGTACGTGGTAATTAAGCGCAACTGGTTATAAAGTGATAAATATTTCATTGTCTTTTTCTTTCTCATCGTAGCATTAATGATAGAATGTTTTAGATTAAAGACGAATAAATCTGAATCCGAATGCTACATGGACTTTGTGTTGTGACAAAGCTTTAATTCCGTAAACTTTGGATTAATATTCACCTCGCACTTTCGCAAATCAATAAAAAAAAATTGTCGTGATCCTACAACAAAGTATTATTTTGTCACATTAACTTTGTATTTATTAGAATTATTATTAATATATTGTTTATTAGCTTCGCTCTACCCGTACGTAAATCTATCATATGTCATATACTATTGAGTGTACTAAGAGTCTAAATCTAAGCCGCCAACCACATTCGAACACCGATCCACGAGAGCCCAGTAATCCCTTGGAAAGGCAGAATTAACATTTCGACAAATAATTATTCGGCTAGAATTTAAAATAAACAGCTAAAATTCAAATTGAAAGGCAAGATGAAGTCCTTGGCAAAATTTGCCGCAGTACTCGAACATTTGCTCTGTATGTGCTTTCGTGGTTCGGAAAGGAGCAGCGCTGCTGTGACATCATAACCAAGTGTCCTCGCTCATAATGTCAGTGTGAGATCATAAGAAGGGAGACGTCACGGGCCACGTCTCATTATCTGTAACCGTAACAATCGTTACTCGTGCAATACGTTCGTAAGACAGTTTTGAGAAACTGTCGGCTATTACGCCGAGACTCGTATGAACTGAAGATCATCTATATTTAGCTGGCAATGTAATGACGTCCGTAAACTGCCGTGCTATTATGTACGAGAAATGCAAAGAGGGCGGAGCAGTGCGGCAAGACTCGTTAAATGAAATATGACGCGAGGAAGATGGACTGGTACCCGGTAGGAATGCATTCTGGCCCCAGAATGAAATTTTACACGATGTAGCGTGCGAGCGAGGGGTTGGCGGTGGATTTCATTTAGCGGGGAGGTGGGGGGCGGTGGTGATGCGGGAGAGGCAAGGATCGACGATAGAATTGGGAGATTTTGGGAGATTTTGGGAGATTTTGGGAGGAGCGAAAGCCTTTGCGCGCCAGAGCTCTCGACGTGGAATTCTAGAGCAAGTGCAAAGCCGTGGCAGTCGCGTCTGGATGTCAGCAATGTGGCGGCCTCATTGGACATTTGCATTACATTTGCATTGCCACTGGTCGCCAATTATTCGGCTACTTACCAACAACCGATGCCAATCCCGTCGAATCAAAAGTCGCGCTTGCGCTCTCATTCACACGACACGTAAATTCGATCGTCTTGCGCCCTCTCGCTGATTCCAAGTATCCCCGAGAGGTTTATAGAGAGGGGCGAGTGTCTTGGATTGTCTAGGCATCGTCGTATTCAAGAAATCTAATTGAATGCCGTAGCTTGTCCGATAATTAATGCACGATAAATCGCCGAGGTCATCTATGCACTGTTCGTATATTGTGCTTTTAGCATTGCACGAATAATTTTATTTTCTCTACAGTCGCACTTCCTTGGTTATTTATATTGTAAGCACGCGGCAATAATAAATCCCACCCTATAAATAGATACAAGTGCAATTGATTCTTTGGATTCGCTCCTTCGATCCTCCTACATACCTCTCAATGATTATTTCTATTTCAACTTTCAATGCAATACTCGTCCATTCGCTTATTGCGCAGCGTATCCCTCGCGATCGAGAGTCAAAAATTTCATTGAATGCTCGTTAAGCGCCTCGGCATTGTTTATCGAAATGCGGGCAGAAATGTCGAATGGCTCGACTGCACAATGCGGCAAATCGAAACAAGTTTGGATCGGAGGAGAGAAAATTATATCGCCTATGCAGTGAACTCTTCACTAGTAATAGATATGAAGCGCGGCGGTAAATGAGAGGAAAAGCCGAAGGATAAAGGAGGGTAGAGTGATTATGGACTGCTGATGTACGGGCCAGAGGCGCATTATTTTTCTCAATAATAATAATTGGCTCTCGTCGCGTTAGAGTGAATGCGCGGCTGAATATTTGCGGGCGAACGAGCCGAGCGCGAGGGAGCCAAACCTTTTCAGCTCAGCTAATAGCTTATATTAAATAGCTTGGTCTTTCGTCGCAGGTCACGGGAGCTTGCGATACCACAATAGTACCGATGGGTCTCTCGCTAAAGCCCCAGGAGGCAGAAGAGCCTGGTTGGTTGACTCGGGCGGGAAAGTCGAGGAGCGGCATCGGTCGGGCGGAGGGGGGGGGGCGGCGCTGTTGCTCTCGCTGCTCAATCACTTCTAAAGAGCGGGCATATTGGATGATATATATATATATTCGGAGGAAGGGGAGGAGGGTTGGTTGGCCCTGAAAAATTGAAAATGTGGAAAATGTGGGTGCGTGGGAGGAGTTGGGAGATTAGGTATGATGGGCGGTAAGCTGATTTAAATGCGGCAGGGAGGAGGAAAATTGTTTCCCCGTTGAACTGATGTTTATAGGCGCAGCTCGTATTAAGAGTCCATTCGTTATCTCGAGGAAGCCAGCTGATTAGCTGGCCGTGATTTATAGTGCTGGCCATCCTGGCGGGGGAAAAGTCAATTATCCTTTGTGGGCAATAGTGCGTGTTTGCGAGATAGTTTCGATCAGATAAGTTTCGAGTTAATCAAGATTATTGCACTCTAATTGTCATTATTGATTCGAAGCATCTAATCGAGCCTGAATCATGAGCGATCGTGAGCGTTATCAGTTGCCAGTGAGTGCGCGAGGGCGCTTGAAAGTGCATTCCTTTCGAGCCCATCGACGTCTCGCTACGTGCGTGCATACGCTTACAGCGAGGCGCGCGAATATCCTAATCGAGAAGAGAAAGAGGGAGTGAAAGATAAATCTCATTGGACAATACGACAATCGGACAATCCCAGCAGCCATGCGCAACTGATTCCAGGCAGCTCCGAGCATTCCCATCAATCGCTAGCTTTAAGGGGAGGAGAGGTGGGTTGGTGGTGGTGGTGGTAGGTTGAGGTAGTGTGACCCCAAAAGTAAATGGCACTTCCGGGGTTGGTGGTGCTGAGCTGGAGAAAGCCCCGGGAGGAGGTTTGACAATGCACAAAAGAACGTCTTACCTTAACGGTAAAAGTCATAGTCTCGCCGACGAGTTGTGGCTCTTCCCACTCGAAGTGCACTCGGCAGTTACTGGGCCAAAGGTATTTCCCCGTGACGTACTGGAGGAGCGAGTGTTTGGCCTCGGGTGCGAGGGCGGGTTGTGTCATGGCCGCGAGGGTGACGAGCCCCGCGACCGATACGGAGACCACCAGCATTCCCCCTGCAAACGTCAATCTTGGCAATAGCAAACGCTTTAACTTTTAGGCGCGAGTGGCCGAGCTTTCTTAATAGACATCGAGTCGCTATATACACACACACACACACATATATATATATATATATATATATATATATATAGAGAGAGCCAAAGGGCTTTATCGAGGGGCGAGTGAGCGACTTAATTTCCATACCATAAGGCGCGACTATCGCTCGCTATCCCCGCAGTTTATTTATTAAAGAAGTTTGAGAGGAGGCAATCTCGGCGAATTTCTTCGTTGATTCCCGTCGTGCGGCGCCTACTTGCAATTTCAGACGATCTCTCGATACTTTAGTAACGAAGGAATACTTTAGTATGGAAGGAACTTGGATGTAGCGGTGCTAATTAATCGAATGTTGTCTGGGTAATTGCAGTATTTTCATCTTAAGCCAATTCGAATGGAGCCTCTCTCTCTCTCTCTCCCGCTCTCTCTCTCCCTCACCTACGCTCTTTAAACTAGCTACAAATTACCATTCGTGAAATCTTTGCAGTATAATTAGAAAGTTCGACTCACGCGTCATAAAGTAATTACTTTAGATGTAATTTCCATTTTAAATAATATTGTCTGGCAATTATTATGTAGCGACTTTCCCCAGTTACGATACAATTTCAGTAATATTACAGAGTGAATTTAAAATTCAAATAACGACCGCAATTATGCAACTTGTGATTAAATACTCATATGAATAAGTGACTTTTATTTGAAAATTTATGAAAATCTATATGCGATTACTGTTTTCTAAATCAAGCACATTGTAGAGTATCGTGGCTCTATAATCCTGCGACGCAAATAATTTAATTAACCTGAAAATATAAGCGTTTCTGAATTTTCATTATTTTTTCATTTAAAAGAGCCAACAACAAATTTTTCATCTACAAAACTTACTTAGCGAATGAGAGAATTTCTCCGATTGTGCCTTTCGAGATTATTTTATAATTTCATAGCAAAGTATTTATTGATTATTTATTCGATAAAATATTATTTATAGATTACAGCACGAGCCTATGAATGTTGACTGCGAATTCATAAACAAGTACATTAAGCATTCATGAATGCTTTATAGCTTAACTTTACGCTATTATTATTATTAATATATATAAATATAAGTTTCACGCTCGAACAAAAGCTTTATACTAATTAAATGAGATTTACATCCAAATCGATTTTCTTTCGTTTATAGTCTGATGATTAAAAAACAATACTTTTTACTATTTTAAAAATTATTTGGCAACAAAAAGAGAAAGACATTCACAAAATATGCTTTAGAACAGCCATTTTCTTCCATGCAGTCTCATAAACGTTGATTTACGCAATTAAACTAATAGCATTTACATTAGTCATGATAATAATATTTATTTAATTTAATTTATTAAATATAATTAATTCTTTTGTATCTGAATTTTTTGACGATAAAAGTAAATAAATATAACGCTCATCATAATATATAATAATTTATATATTAATAATGTAATAATATATTAGTCATATATAAATATGGAATAAATATTTTGTAAAAAATTTTTATCGATTTCATCAGTTATGTTTCATAAATTATAAACAGCGCATCCAGTTTATCTCATAATTAATACTATGATTTGCACCTTGAAATAAATACGCAAATATAATAAGCGATAATTAATGTGATGAGGTGTGTAATAAATTAATATCATGAAATTTTATATCGTGACGCGTAGTTTTATGTAACTCGGAATTATAATAATTTTTTGCCAATTTTCTAAAAATGTAGTAAAACCGAGGGCAAGTAGTCTGTCGGTGTCTCTGTTTATTAATTCACATTACTTTTTATCCAGTAAAAATGCAATGAAAGTAAAGAGTATTTAATTTAGAAATAATTTGAAAAGATGATTACGAATATTATGAATTACTATTAAGTAAATAAATTCTTAGATTACAGCAAAATATAAATTAATTTATTTATGATCTTTTATAATGATAATAAATAAAATATGACCTTTATGCTTTATTGTAGTTAATACAATAGCTAAATGGTAATTTATGTGATTTGAGAAAAGTTATATTATTATTGGTAAATAGCAGGAGAAAATGGGGGAAAATTCTTGGAAAGCTATTAAAATTTCTATCTTTCAGAAAAGAATGTTTGAGAATAAATTTCTATCCATTGTAGAATAAAAAAAAAAAAATTATATTAAATATAAATTTTAGTTTCTAAAGATTAGATTAATTTGCATTTATTAAACTAGTGAAGATATAGTGTTCAATATTTATTGGAATTGTACTGATTATGGAGTTAAAAATATAATTTCTTAAAAATTCTTACTAAACCAATCTGTGATCGATAAATGTTAAATAGAATCAGGCAGATTCAATTAAACATCCAAGGTGGTTTGTACGTAAAAGAAATGTTAAGAACAGAAATTTAAAAAAAAAAAAAGAAGAACACGTGGCTTTATCCAATACGGATTAAAATAAATCTTTTAAAAACAAAAAGTTTCTATGTTTCACGCAAGTAGCTTTGTGAAATGATTTAATTATAATATTAAAATTATAATAAACCAATTTTTATATCAAAAGGGTATTTGTTATGGTACATTATTTATTAGACTATTCGTGTAAATATTAGACTGTTTATGTGTCAATTATAATGTCTTATGAGCGATATAATAAGGACAATATACACGTGAATAAATATATTATTAATAAATGACATTTACCTTAAATGTATTTCTCGTTTTAATTTCAGAATTTTTATCTTATTTATAGTATCGAAATTGATATTCTTCTTATACTTTAAAATAATATTTTTTATATAAATTTACACGAATAAGTAAATCAAATTTCTTTACGAAGATGATATATATGAATTTTTGTAATTGCATATATTTATACATTCAAAATGAATGGTCATTTATATGCTAGAAATTTCGTATTGTTATATAATTTAATAAGTAACGCATTCTTAAAACTTCTAGAAATGAAATTGTTTATATTTAATTCCATTTGAAATAAATCTCCTTTTGGACAAATAAATTTTATAAAACATTTGATATTTTTATATGTGATATATATATTTATGTTGTGCACGCATATATTCTTAGATAATGCCGAAATTTTTCAATAGAAATTCTTACGCGTGAGTTTTTTAATGTACGATAAGAACTTTTTTTTAAAATAAAATCGTAAATTTCATTTGAACTTTGCATTTATTTATATGGTAAGTAAGCTCACACGAGGATAAATCTATTATACATTAATTTACTCGCTATTTTAAATTTAAATTTAAATTCATCAATAAAATCGATTAAAAGTCTGAGAATAAATTTAGCGATTTTGCAATGGTGACTGAATTTTTAAAACATAATCTATATAAAGAAGCTGTTAAATGAAAGAAATACTGGAGATCTCGTTGATAAAAAAAATAGTTTTCACTAACTGATATTCCTTACTAATGTTGACTAAAGAAACGCCAATAAATTTTAACTTTTACATGGAAGTTTTGGAAAGAGTTTTGGCAAGTTGGTTACCAAACAATTATTTCCTTCGCGGTATAATCACAAGTGACAAGTGATCACAGCTCACGCACAAACAGGCACTCGCGCGTATTTTCATCCTTTTTCTTTTTTACTTAAGGGAAGAAAATGCAGATGATCAAAAGTATATAATTTGTGAATGCATTTGCAATAAAATGAGATGATGTGTGAGGGAGGTCAGTCAAACTGCTATTCCCGTATTATGACGCACGAAATAATAAAAGTTATTAAGATGAATAGATTGCTGTTGAAAAATCTTATCCATGCCACGTACACGTGAAAAATGTAGAGTGAAGGAGGCTCGAGACTCGTGGGCAAATAAAACCAGCACTTTGCCCTCTCTTTTCTAAACGAATAATAAGAAAGAGCAGCGGTGGGTGGGGGTGGGTAAGGGGCGCAAAATGAAGAAGAAAGGAGGAAGAAGAAGAAGAAGAAGAAAAAGAAGAAGAAAAATCCACAAGTATACCCCAAGTCCAGGCATCTTGATGCTGACTATTTTTAACAACGCTACTCCAGAGCTCGGCCTTGAGCACGTCCAGGTCCTCCTTCGAGGTGGGCAGAGTCTGTCTCGCCAGGATCCATCGGGGAAGATCCTTGCCGAGGGCTGTCCGGACCACGTTGTCTTCGACCCAGTAGACGTCCTCCAGTGAAACTACCTCCATTTGCATCAATCTGTTCGGGACGCATGCAAGAGGCAAAAAGTTTTATATCGTTTGGCTTGGCGCGAGCGATAGATCTCACGCACACACGAGCATAGAAAGCAGATATATACAATCGAGGAGTTCGGCTATCAATCTACTCGGTGCATAAATAGCGCACTTTTTAAATTTACGATTCAGCACGATTCGCGTACATTCGTGTCCGCGCGAGAAACGTAGCCGTGTGTGTGTGTGTGTTCTTTTCTTTCTTATTGCTTAGACTTGTTATTTTTACCTGGCATGAGTTTATCTTTGTTGAGCTCAGCATTGTCTTTGTAAATTGCATTAATCTTTGATTTTAGTTTACTCTTTTTATTTTGAGTCTTTGGGACTTTCGTGCCGAGACTAAAAAATAAAATCCATCTCTCGCCAAGTACGTTATAATATTTCAATTGAAGATTAAACGGAGTTAACCTAATCGAAGAGAGATAGAGATTAAATGTGCTACGAGCGTATAGGAATCGACCGTACAAAGCTGTTTATTTTTATTATCTCAATTATTATCAATGCTTTTATTCGTTACTGATTACTCGTATTGTTAATTAATCGTATTGTTATTACAGCGTATTATTAATTGAGAGAAAAAAATTGACAACGTTTATTTAGAAATATGGCTTAGAGCGAGTTTCAATAATAGACTTTAATCTTTAAATGTACAGTTTGCTAGGCCATTTTACCTTTAATAATGACAACTCATTTATTACAATGTAAAGTACGTTGTCTTGAACTTCAAAATCAAGGGACATAAAGAAAAAAATCAATATTATATAAGCAAGGAACAGCTTCATTTAATACCATGGAAATGCAAAATGTCGAAATAATTTATTTTCTTCGTCTGAAACATTATATCATTAAGAGGACTTTTCGCACACAAGGCAAAACTTTCGTAACATTAGAATGACATCGTAAGTGAAAAATAATTGCACTTGGGGATACACTTTAAAACTATAGTGTAAATATTTGATATTCGCGCAAGTGGAATAGTTGCAAATTTATGTCACTTGCGAAATACAAATGATACTCCATTGTAAAATAACATAGCATAAAGTAACTGTCATTATAAAGTAATGAAGTGAGAAACAATATGGTGAGAGGTAAAAATATTGAGTGAGCTCGATGAAAAATGTATAAGAGTTTAACAAATCTAGCATTACAAATGTGAAATAACAATAATATGAGTTCAAATATGAATAAAATTTGCCGAATGTTTATCAAGTATTATTCCCTGACAATAATGGCAGGGGGGAATTATACTCTAAAAGTACATTTCTCGCAATAAACATTTGAAATAATATGACAAAAACCTTACAATTTTCGTATTTCCATCGTATGATGAGAGTCGATTAATAAATAATAATTTATCAGCACTATCATATATTACAGTTCGTTATGTCAAAGTGCATATGAAATGAATGCAAATATGGAATATCTTGAATATATGAATAATAAAATTTGCAAATATTGACACGTGAGCTTGGCATTAAATTTTTAGTAAAAGTGTAATGAAATGAAATTGCTCGACGTTTTATCTTAAATGAAAAGTTTTTTGTCTCAGTTCCGGTATATCATAATCAACAAATGACATTTCGTAATCCCTTGGCAATCGATAAATCCCGTTGCAAATAAGAAAGGCAAATGAAATATTTGCCTCGTGGAAAGATAAATTCTGCAATGGAAATTAAAAATATTCCCAACAAAATGTACAAACATAATTTATAAGACTAAAATCGAATGCATTTAATTAAATTTCTCGCAATTCTAATTGTAAGCCTCAAGGGTATGACTGTAAATTTGTTTAAGTAAGATGCTTATATTTTTTCAACAAATTCCAAGTATTTTTGTTGTTGTTGTTGTTGTTGTTGAAAGAAGCTTTTTTATATTCGAATTGTGTCTATGTGAATTTTTTTAAGAATTTTAACGTACGAGATCGAAGTGGCACATTAATTAATTTACCAATTTCAAATTCACTGCAATCGAATTAATTGAATTATCCCTTAAATATTCTTAAATTCTGAAAAATGTTTCACGTAGTAAAAAGCTTTCATTCAATTGTCTGATAAAGCCGCGGTAAAGTAATAGTAATGTTTTGCCTTTGTGCATAATATAATTTTCAGCATCCACTACACCCAATAAGATTAATCAAATATTCCTATTTGTTTATTTATTTTTTGATAAAATAGAATTTCCTAATCTTTCAATGCTCTGTGCGTATTATCGGCAAGTGGCACTACTGGGAACATAAATAGAAATCAGGTTGTTGTGTAGGTATAATTTTTTTTAAAAGAAATCTCTACTACAATATTTTCATACAGAATCCTACTATTTACCTATTTAGGCTGTATTTTGTCCCGAATCACAAGCGCTTCAAATTCACCAAGCGCCTTCCAAATTTAATATGCAAAATATCCAGAACGCTTCGCGATTAATAATTCCCTTAAATTTACATGTGACAATTGCGACTGCGGGTAAACGCAAAATTTCGCAAAAGCACCGAGCCCACTGACTTGATCGATCGAATCCGTTACCCAGCTTAATACGGCTTTAATTAAATCTTTACTCGGCCCTCAATACACCTCAATACACCTATGCATTTCATTACGTAAGACTGTTGCGTGACGAGGTGGCGAATGCTAATTGAGGCTCGGCAAATGTACAGGCAGCATCACTTATATATGAGCGACAAGGACATCGCCGAAATCGCACGGCAGATATTATCTTTGGCCCCAATTGAGAGAAAGTCCGCGAAAGTGGTTTAAAGCCGAGTTAATGAAGCAGGTTATTGAGACGAAGATTAGGCGTTTTGGAAGTCGAGGGGGAGCGTTAGGAAAGAGTCGGGGGGATCGGCCGGTGGATGGTGGATGCTGGCTGTTATCGGTAAAGGAGTTGGGCGCGAGCGGATATGAATTCTCATCTCTTATCGAGGAGCCGAGTAGATGCATTGAGAGTGGAAGGGTGGATCGATCGTGGTGGTAGGATCGGCCGTGCAGGTCGCGGGACAAAAGCAAAAACGAAGCTGCGAGCGGTATTGGGGAGGGGGAGAATCGCGGATGTCCGCCGTTTGTAACGTCACACTGCGGTAAAAAGCCGAACCCACGGAGTCACGGGGGTAGGATCAATGCAGCGTCGATGGGTCGCGGGGGGGGGGCGGTTGGG
>JAPYYT010001459.1:0-26856 GCA_030522565.1 Ceratosolen corneri | reverse complement strand
CCCCCAACTCCCTTCGAGGCAAACCAGCCAGCGGGAAGAACGAGCTCCTTCCCTTCCTCGCCTCAAGCAAATTATCGAAATTATTGGATTAGGGAATTACTGACTTGGGTTATTTCATGCTTAATTGAGAGCAGCCGGCTGAGCTTGTAACTCGCGATTTCTTTAAGACGATACTGCAAATATTTTCAAACTCCAACTCACTTATTCACTCCTTACTGGCGCCTGAGCTGCAATTCTTCCTCATTCCTTGGCATTCGCAATTCTATTATTCTACACACTCCTCTCTCCTCCTTATTATTACGCAAGCATTAAAAAAGTTAGTTAGGCCTCGCTGTTATTATTATTATAACAAAGTAGTTTTAATGAACGCGAGAGTAAAAGCAAGCAAATAAGACTCCCTTTATTTTACGCATAACAAACTTAATACTTAAGCGCTGTATTACGTGTGCCCTCGTGTTTACGAGCGGTGGCGGCGGCGGCGGCGGAGGGGTGGGGGTTGAGTGTGTGGGGGATGGGGGTTGAGTGTGTGGGGTGTGGGGGAGGTACGTGTATATATAATTTCCACTATTTTTGAAGAATACAAAGGACTTTATTTGTTAATATTTGTAATTATACGTGTAGAAAAGCGGTTTTAATTAGACGGTAACTTTTGAAACCATTGCTTATGAT
Source organism: Ceratosolen corneri (assembly GCA_030522565.1). Taxonomy (NCBI): domain Eukaryota; kingdom Metazoa; phylum Arthropoda; class Insecta; order Hymenoptera; family Agaonidae; genus Ceratosolen; species Ceratosolen corneri. The sequence goes on along the minus strand of JAPYYT010001459.1, from coordinate 26,187 downwards.
TATCATCAACATCGTAATGCTGATTTATGTTATTCGTGACCTATTTACGGTAATGTTATCGCTAAATTATAAGCATTTTCTTAAAAATTATATGCAAGATAAAATTCATTATGTTATAATATTGTAATGTAAATAGAATTTGATCACGCTAACGGGCCCCCTCGAACATTATTTAACTTCTGACGCGAAGGCGAAACGCATAATTAAAAGATTTCACGTACAAAGTTAAGCATATAAATTAATTTGAGGCCCATTTAATAATAAAAAATTCTCTATCGTAGGACAGAGAATTTTTCGGGTTATTGAATTTTAACTTTAAATATCTCTTTCGACGCATTTGCAGTTTCTCAGGGATAAAGAAGTGATGACAGAGGGAAAGAGAGAGAGAGAGAGAGAGAGAGAGAGTATATTATACAGTATTCGGCAGAATCTGTTAAGAAGACTTGAAAAGTTCTATGAGGTTTAAAAGTTTGAATATCACCTTTTTATCTTTCGAACTTTTTAAGCGCTCAACGTGAGTTGCAATTTACCGCTAAACAGAAAATGACATATTTCGCTTATTATTAATTCATAGGGGCATTTAACCAGCTCGATCTTATCTCACTCTCTCTCATAATGAACAAGAGAACAAGCAAGCGACTTTTTCCTTAAACGACTTACTTCTGAAAACAGCTGTCACTCTGTCCATTAGCCCGAGACTCGCGGCTCTTAAGAAAGTCACGAAACAATCCACAAGTCGGGCGAAACTCCCCGCAATGGCAACAATTGTTGAATAATGTCCACAGAGCGGCCAGTCGCGCTCCAGGAAGCGGCTAATCGTCTTAATCGCAACAACGGCGCTCGCAAAAACTTGCGATGGGAGAACAGACCAAACAGACATCCCTCCTATCTGCGCGGGACATTCAAATTTTTCTGCTGCACCGGCCGACCGAATTACCTTTGATTTCGTCTCGGACTCTAAATCACCCGCTGGACCGCAAAACGAAATGATCCGAGCGGAGAGAAGCTGGCGCCGATGCTCACGCAGATATCAGATTAAACACCGACGGGCGCACGCGCGCGCGCGCACACCCACAAGCCCGCCCGTACGCGCGCGCGCGCGCGCGCTCGTCGCTGTATGCGTGTAGGATATTCTTTTTCCGCGATGTTTTCGTTCTCGCAGAACAAAAGCGCACAATGGACCACTCCTCGCGTGCTTATAAAAGATAATTAAAATCAAGGACAGGTACAAATATGTATATATGCAGACACGGGACAATCTGTTGAACGGGTAGGGAATAGAAATATCAACAACCATCGTATACACAGTCGATGCAAGTGATGCGCCGTTCAATAACAAATTCAGTCAATTTTTTCAATCCGCGTATGTTTATGCCGCGAGTTCGGCGCAGAGAAAGTAACAATTGAAAAAGTATCGATCTTTTACAAATAGCGTATGGTTAACTCTACCGAACTGCCACCAAACAACCAACCAACCACTTTCAGTTAACTAACTACGACCATCGTCAGGAACACACGCACGCGCGCACACGCACACACACACACACAAACATTACTAGAGGGGGTCTTTGTTTAAGATGAAGATGAAGAAGAAGAAGAAGAGGAGGAGGAGGAGGAGGAGGTAGAAGCAAAGAACAATACAATGCAATAAATGTAAGTATGGGCGTGCATTCTGAGCGGTGTAGCAGTACTCGTGGCATAAATCGTCGTAAAAATTACCAAAATTATAGTGAGGCGCAAAAAAATGACGATATTACGGGAACGTCGTGTCACGTAAACGGGTCCAAGCGATTTGGCTTTGATGCTGCGTATCAATTCATATCAGTACATAGCAATAAAGCGAACGTATCACCAGCCAAGCGAAAATAAAAGTGCAAGAGATGCACTTTCTTACAATTTTTTCCCTCTATTATCCAGAACTATTAAAAATATGTAGAAGATTAGAATCCTAAAACGTACGTGAACGCGCACGCACACACACACACACGCACGCACAAGCACACGGAGTAACGAAGGGAGAGAGAGAGAGAGAGAGGGAGAGGGCACACACACATGTACGCGCACGTAGCCAGATATAAAACTACACATAAAGATTATTACGTATTCGATTTTCCTTGAGATAATTCCGACTTATTACGAGGCATTAAAAACTCTATCTTTGTATTTTATAGTTTCCATTCGTTTCTCCCTTCTCGAGTCGGATACAAATTTTTCTAATCGCTGCCGTATAACACACACGAATAATTAGCTGACGCGTAAACCAAAGGACGAACATTAATAATATTAACAAATAATATTAACAAATAATAATAATAATACCAATAATAATAATGATAATCGATGCTAATAAATACCAATGGATAATAGTTAATAGTGACGAGAGTGAAATGAAGAATTTAAGGGGAATCAAATAAATAAGGCACAGACAAGTAATTATTAGTCTCGCATGTATAGAGTGCGTACGAGTAAATTCTAGATCCGTAATTCGGTATATCTGCAGCAACCTCGAGCACAATAGGATTAAACTTAAGGAGAAAGCTATATAGTATTTTGTGATAAAGTATTGAAGTTAAAGTGAGCAAATGGGGAAAGCGCGTGTCGGCCAAATGCTCGGCGCCGCGTGCCATTTATATCTCGCGGGCGACGTGGCGTGTCGTGTCGACGAAAAGTCAGAGAGGAAGAAAAACGGAAATCCTTCGTGCACATCATCTCCCGGCTCCATTGTGTACAAAGGATCGGATGCGCGAAGAATGCGGGGGGGGGCAAAAGATAAAAAGGGGGGGGTGGTGAGGGGGTGGTGAGGGTGGATGGGGTGGGGGTGGGGGGAGTAGAGAAATAATGTAAGAAAAGCCGCACTGCTGCCGCTGGCGGCCAAATCGAGATTATATTCTATTGCACGCGCCATTTTATCTCTCTCTTTCGTTTCATTTTATTTTACGTTTCCGCAAAACCGATCGATATAGACATGGCCTACGAGTACATAAGGTCCGGGCATTGGTACAAAAAATATTATTAGCCTCCTCAACCGCAAAAGCGTCGTTGAGGAGCGTGACACTTTTCTTCACCTCGTTTTCTTTTCTTTCGTAATTAGCATACGTGAGCAGGGACGCAAAAAAAACATACACACACACACACACAGAGAGAGACCACGGAAGAAAACACAGACAAACAAACAAGCAGCGCGCACCCGCCCCACAAAGAGATAAACACACAAGTAACTTCGCGCACGTACCCGTACGTGCACGGACACGAAATGCACCAACACCTTATCGTGCACGCGGATATATGCATGACAAAATAAAAGGTCTTAACTATTTTTTTACCATTATTTTAATATACGATATAATAAATGATGATGATAGCAAATGCATTCGTCTGAGTTGTTGCGAGTGACAGAGAATAGTGCGTATATGGCCGAGAAAAGAATATAGGTGGTTTATTGTACATTACATCTCGTTTATATAAATCTATATATATATATATGACTAGATACTAGTGATAAATTAAAATTCTAATTTATCTAGGAGTGCATAGATTGAAATAAAAATTAAAATGATTATATAAATGATTCCAATGTATGCGGTTTCCTCTTCATCTTGTTTTCACGCACATTGGACATTCGTCGATGATTCCACATATAAACACAATTATAAATAAGCAAACAATTAATTAATTAATTAATATATATATATATGGGTGTGTGTATATGTATATATATATATATACATATAAACACACGCATGAATTTATAGATAAAGTTAAAAAACGGGTACTATTTTAGAGATTATATCTAATAGACAAAAAGCAAAAAAATATGTACAAGAAGAGTGCGTTAGGTGCGCTTTACACATTAGTGCAATTACTTAACAATTTCATGCACTTATTAACTCCGGGAGCGCTAATTATAATGTACCTTTAAACGAATCGATAAATGAATATATAATAAATATATAAATAAATAAATAGTTTATACGTGCGCACGCACGCACGCACCCAAACACACCCGAGCACACAGTAACACATACGCACACGCGAGCACACGCACACACGTAACGCAACCAGAGCCTTGTCTAAAATTGTTCATGTAGCTCGAAACGAAACAAATCATAGTAGTATATTAAAAATGAGAATGAAAGTTATTTAAAATAAAATTCATTGACGGCGACAAAATATTTTAAGTCAATATTAACTATTACTACTACATGTACGCTTAGTTGAAGTTATACAACACCATATATTTCTTAATTATATGACAGCACATTCGCCTGTGCGCACCCCCTCACACAACGTCATACGTACACGCACAGCGCATAAGCCTACAACACAACATACACACGCACACACACACGCGCGCACAAAATACGGCATCTAGCGTGCATGCACATACGTTTACCGAAAATTCTTACGTACGTCGAGCTAATATGCACGTAAATGCACACGTTTAGATAAACACAGTTTAGATACACACAGGGCGGGGACAAAGGATAATGCTGCTAAAATTATATTCGAACGCGAAAAAAGATAAATAATAATGCCAAATTTATGATATTCTGACACATTATTATAAATGGACGCGGACCAAATCTATCCAATTCACTGAATACGTGACCACACATTATGAATATTGTATAGTCATTATTCATTATATTTCTTATAAATGTATTCTTATATAATAAACTTTACTTGCCAAGTAATCTTTCATATCATTATACATTGTCACACTGAATTTTTATTATTATTTTAAAGAAAATAATGAAAGTTTACGAGGGAGGAGAAATTTTTTAACAAGACTTTTGTAATGTTTTTTTTTCTTCGACGAAAAAACTTATATCTCTGTCTGTCTACGATGAAAAATGAAAAATACAAAAACTGCACCAACAATATATATTTATAACTCGTTTCAAACAGTCGTCCTCCGTTTCTTCTCCGTTCACCTTTACCAATATATATATATTTACAAAATAAAATCTTAAACTATAGCACAGCGTAAATTTAGACGACGATCGAGCAATCAAATTAAACTTACCTTCTCATCACTTCTAATTAATATACATATACATACGTATATGTATATGCACGTGCACATGCACATGCACATATATATATGCACATGTATATATATATAATACTTCGAATTAAAAATACTGTAAATATTATAATACGTCAAATAAACATTTATCGAAAATTGAAAAAGTTTATATTTTTTTAACAAACTTGCATGTTTTTTTTACATTCGTACTCTATAGCTGCTGTGAAAATACTCAGATTGTATCGACAATTTGTACATAATAAAATTGCCGTAGAGAGTAAATATGGAGAGCAGATGTATGGGCAAAGAATGAAAATCAACAATTACAATGGCACTTTTACCCTACAGCTAAATATTTTCGTAAACAGAGGTTTCTTTAATATTCACAAGTATCTTCATGAAGTTATAGTACAGAATTTGAGACCTTTTGTGGCTTGTGTGGTATGAGGCAGCGCATCCATCGGAGAATCTCGTCCATGTAAACCTTACATTTGACTTGTATTTTTAACGTCGAATGTGATTTGTTTTTAGTTAATTAAGGTATCGATTGAATGAAGTCTACGTTTGTTGACGATGTTTTTATTCAATTACGCATATTTTTTTTTTCATACACAAGCGAAGGATTAACCCAGTAATAATGCACGCATGACTCAATAATAATTGCTTTGTTAATGGTTGAAGGAATCGATTTTTAAATGCTAATTGAAGAGTTATACATTGTATGGGAACATGCGACAGAATGTCGAGTGTAATGGGTAATTAGGGAATTGAGAATAACTCCCAATTACGTAAGAGCGCGAGCGATTATTGGATTAATAATTTGCAGCAATTAATTCGCTAACGATAAGAAATCGTCCCATTAAAATTAAAACAAAACAAATTATCTTGTTAAAATTATTACAATCTCTCCGTGCATCGAGGCAATTAAAAAGCTCGTAAAGCTACGGTGCTTATTCGCAATGGCCAGCGAATGAGAAAGAAATCTCTGCAATTAATACCCTCGTATTGATTATAATACCATCACTTGGGCATTATTATATGGCATGCGAAATGTAAATAAAGAATACCTACCAAACAAACCACTTTGCATTTACGTGACAATAATAACAATAAGCAATGGACAATTGGGCCAGTCAATTGTAACGAGCCGGGCCCACAAGAGCATTCTTTAGCAATATTTACAGGCCCGAAGCGAACGACCGACTAATAACTCTAGAAAGGCGGCAAGTTAAAGCAACTGGCAATATTATCTAATTTTTCACAGCAGTCATCAATCACGCATCCTTCCACGCTTTACTCATGGATAATTGAGTTATGTTTGCTAGCCCACTCACGGCCATTACGTGCTTACATTAATTTGCCAACTGACGTAAAGATAATAACCACTTGCGAAGCACCGATATATGCTTTCACGTATTTGCATAGAGCAATTAAGCTCTCCAAACTGGCCAAACACATGCATATTTATCCGCTCCCGAGGAAGTTATGGCTGTAGGGGCCGATATCGACGGCCGACACACACTTCGCGTCGTCCCTCAACTCCTTCGTCGACGCGTGTGTGCGTCGAGCTACGACGAGGGAGTAGTGACACGTCGCTCGCGTCGTGCGCGCACACACACACACAGGCGAGAGAGAGAGAGAGAGAGATCCGAGTCGGGTGCTGGCGTCGTCGTGTTCCTTAGGAATATAATGTTAAGAAAGGAGAGATAGGAAAGTTTGTATGGCTCTGTGATTGTACGAGGTTTTCCGGAGTTTTGCGCTGCCTTAATTAATAGATAGGTTTTACTTTTGCCAATTGAGAGGATAAAGCGGATATCGTTAAAGATGGGTTAGTAATGTTATGAAGTTTACTGTACGTCGTAACCTATAAGTCGCGGCGACATTGTAATCGCGTACATTTTGTGAGATACTTTCTTTTATTAATCGGTTCGAATGTGATTTAAAGAAGGCCGCTTAGCGAAATGAAATAATGATATGACTACATGTTAGCGACTAATTGAAAATTTGCGTTCCAGCTGTGACCAGCAAGATCTCTCTTATCCTATCGTCTATATTAACAGTGCTTTTATTTTCTGGCATGCAAATGTACAAGACTTGGTTGGTCTCATCCAAGTTGCACATAATTTTAGGAGGGTATATGGGATCGCTGGTATTCTTATTTCTTCTGACAGCTTTTGGCAATTTAGAGGCCGTATTATTTGGAAAGTCGTTTCAGTTGAAACTGCCCGAAGGTAAGGCTCGAGCTTAAGTATGTTTTGGTTGCATCTGGCGACGAGTTTAATGAAAATGATGTCTTTCTTTTGCAGTTATCATATCGTCGATTGTGTCGCTGGTGGCATCTGGTTTGATACATCGGGTCGCCACAACCACTTGTTTTATATTCTCTATTGTCGCTTTATATTATATCAACCGAATATCTCAAGAAACATATTCGATGCCAATACCAGCAGCCAGTACTCACACGAAAAAGAAAAAATAATTAAGGATTTTATACTCTTACACTTACCAATTGTTCTGCCACTGTCTACTTGACAATAAAACTTGTAACAATAATCGAGTCATTAAAGTTAAGGTTTTAGACACATCTTTTGTTATGTTTCATTATATTTAGGCGGCAAAATGTTGCTAGTCCATTTTGTAAATGCATTTTTCCTTTTATTATTAAAAAAAAAAAATTTTAATTTACAAATACAATTCAGTACAAGCTAGAATGTCATCCTAGACTCTTTTTGTCGAGTTCTTAGTGTGATTCTTTCTTCTGTAGTTCTCAGCCTCCTCTTTATCGCTAAAGTACTCGTAGGAATCATCCGTGGTTTCTAAATTATAGGCTTCAGGTTGCTGATATTTAGCAATGTTCTCGGAAGCTTGAATGGGCTCATTTCCAGGCATCACGTGCTTATAAATGGACATTGCCTATAACATTTTAAACGAGTATAACATTTCGAGAGTCATTAAAACCTTTTTTAAACGAGTATAACATTTCGAGAATCATTAAAGCCTTTTTTAAACGAGTATAACATTTCGAGTGTACAATTATTACCTGAGCGACGAAACTGCCAACGTCGCTGACATTCTTAGGTACAATTAGGGTATTATTTGTTTTTGCAAGCTTGTCGAATGCCTGAATGTATTGTTCCGCGACAATAAGCGCTGCCGCATTATGGCCACGCGAAACGTTTAAAGCATTCGCGATGACCGATAATCCTCTTGACCGAGCTGTCGCCACAGCCAGTATAGCCTCTGCCTCTCCGTTGGCTTTGTTTATGAACTCTTGCTTTTCAGCCTCTGGGATATCATGTCTATTATATTAATTTAACTGCCAAGAGGAATCGCAGTACTAGAGCGAATAAAAGTTTCTCGACTTACCAGAGCTAAGAATTTTCGCCTGTCTTTTACCTTCTGCGATATTAATATCGGCAGCCCTAATACCCTCCGATTCCAGAATGGCGGCTCTTTTCTTTCTTTCGGCCTCTACTTGCATTTGCATGGCTTCCTGCACTCTTTCGGGCAACTTTATATCCCCTATAAAGCAATATATTTTTCTGCACGTAAATCAGCATAATATTATTAGAAGTGCAATTATTATAAGGGCCAAAGGTAGAGTGGGACTAACGAATTTCATAACGAAGGCAACTTATTCCCCATGCTTCGCTCGCTTTATTTATACTTTCTACAATACTGACGTTAAGACCCTCTCTTTCCTGAAAAACTTTGTCCAGCGATATCTTTCCCAATTCCGATCTCATAGTGGTTTGCGCCAACTGGATAATGGCAAATTCAGGATCTTGGACTCCGTAAGACGCCAAATAAGCATCGTTCACTCTCAAGTACAATACTCCATCGATATTTAACGTCACATTATCTGAAAGACACGGACAGACAATTATCGTGCAATTTCACTACAATCCTTACTAACGAAGGAAATTTTAATAAGCAGTAAAAGCAGCTGCCAAACATAACGATAAATCTCAACAGACGACATTCCGCGCATAAGCATGATTCCGCAAGTATAATAATTTTGGAATTTTTACCAGACGTAACGGCACTTTGTTTTGGAACGTCTATCGCTATTTCTTTAAGACTTTGGACATACTGAACCTTGTCAATTATCGGAATAAGTATGTTAAGACCAGGCTCCAATATTCTATGGAACTTTCCCATTCTCTCGACGACCCATGCCTAATAATCATACAAAGCAATAAATATAAATATCGAGTCACGCACAGGCGACTATCATTATTATTATCATTAGCATCTCTCTGACTGTCCAACTACCTCTTGGTGGGGCACGAACATCACGACCGTGTTGAGTGGCGTAGCAAGCGACTTCTCCCGGCTCTGTATCGCCGGCATTAACGACCCCGTATGTCCAACCTCCGCACTGGCACCCAGGCACTTCTGAAATTACACAATTCATCAATTGTTTATTGCTAACGAGGAGAGGCCGACCGGCTGCCGGCGCCAAACCCCTCCACCCTTACCCTCAACGTCGCTACATTGCGAAACAGTCGCGTCTTACTCAACATCTTCCCTCCTTTATAAATCTACCAGGCTTCTCTCTATACTCTATCGGACAAGCTTACATTCACCACGTCCTACCAACGCCTTCGTCACCCTCGTCAACTTTCCTCAACAACTCCTTTGTAAACTCTGTAAACTCTCTGCCACAGCCCAAGCACGCCTCCGCGATGCTACCTAACCTCTTCCCCTACCAACATTCATCCGCCTACCAACACCGACAAAACAAATACACACACACACAAACGACAAGCAGACGCGCTTCTTCGATGCGTTGAATGCGCCGCTGGCCGACTGTGCGTTGTTGCGTTGACTTTTCTCACTTTGCACACTTGAGACGGAGCTTCTGGCCCGCTTAATCGAGGCGCTCCGGACCTCGAGGGTTGCCCTTTCAGCTATCGAATCCAATATTTTATTGAATATCCCTACGAGTTATCGTCCGGCTCTGTTAGCCGCGGCCCCAGCCGCTCTCCCGCCTATCATGGCTCCGCGCGCAAAATCTAGCGCAGGCCAATTGTATCGGCATTGCCGAGAACAAGTATTCTCGAGCTTAGGCAATCCAAAAAAAAAAGCAAGTACTTTATGTCGTTTTACTTTGCCGTATTACTCGGCCCCACTCATCCCCATCCCGTCCGCTACCTCTCTCGCTCCAATTAATGACGGCCGCTCAGCCATCGCTGTGCTCCGGCGGGACGAGCAGCTTACCCGTCAGCTTACCACTCATTACGGTCCGTGACTTGGTGGGCCACGTGCGTGGCGAGAGTTAATCGGCGTTGCACGTTGCCCAGCAATTGTTTATAGTATTGTCTTCTCGCGGGCGAGCGATTGAGCGAATTGTGGTGTCATTCGCGACAGATTCAAGATAAATAACGGGATAGGTGGTCGTTGGGTGGGAGGGCGGACTCCAAGAGCGGCACCACCGCCTTTAGTTACGGGGCTTTGGATTATCTATGCTCATAACCTTTAAATTGCCCGGACGTTGCACGGGTATGTGGGGAGAGAATGGTTTGAGCTAGTGGAGCGCGTGGTTGAGGTCGAGTGCGATTAGAAGCAAAGCAGTAGAATGGAATTGGAAGATTGCGCGGCGAGCTCGGAGAATGAGCTGGAGAACGAATGCGTGGCGAAGGTCAATGGGGTGAAGCGGAAGGGTGGCGGCGACAGCTCGACGAAGGCGAAGAAAAAGAGGAAGAAAGGGAGAAATGACTTGTATAAGCAGCCAACGGTGGAGGAGCTGAATCAACTTAGGGAAACGGAGAATCTGTTTCATTCCAATTTGTTCAGACTGCAGATAGAAGAGGTTCTTTCGGCTGTTAAGGTGTCGGACAAGTACAATAAGTTGTTTCAGGCGTGGTTCGAATCATTCAAGAGCCACTTGAATTCAATTGAGGACGATGAGGAATTTGAGGTAGGTAGTTTGCTTTGATTAATCGTCGATAGGCCGATTGTGATAAACATTTGTGTTGCTTTTAGCTTAATAGCGATACCTTATTCAAAGATTGCGATTTAAGAGTACCCATGGGAAAGTTGCCCAACGACTGCGCTGGAACCTTTAGATTCTTAAAACCGTCTAAAATTATGGTAGGTGGCTCGTATTTGTTAGATACTATTATTGGTCCTGATCCAACGATAGACGTATTGGTGGAGATGCCTCAAAGTATGTTCAGAAAGAGGGATTGGAAGAACTACGTGTACGCAAGAAAGAAGGCTATGTACCTGGCTTTCGTAGCCCATAAATTGGACCGGGAGCTAGTGGAAAGCATTTGTTTTACGGGAAATCATTCTAATCAAATTTTAAAAATTGTTCCAAGCGGCAAGTTAAGTAAACGATGCGTCGTTTACGTTCATTTGGTAGTGCAAGATACCACCTTTCCATTGACCAAATTAACACCCGACAAGAATAATGTAAAGTGGGATTGGTTTTTCAAGAGTAGCGAAAGCGACGGTAATTATCGTTCCCTACCAATTCTACATCGATAGCTTATAAATTACTTGAGCTTGCAATTAACAATTGTAATGTTAAATTTTCAGCTCCAGTAGTTAATTTACCGACTCCGCATTATAGTAGCACAATTATGTACGATCTAACGACATTGAATGCAAACCTTCAAAGTGTCAAAATGATCAAAGAATATCCAAATATAAGGGACAGCATTATATTGTTGAAAATATGGCTAAAACAACGAGAATTCAGTAATAATTTCGAAACATTCAACGGCCATATTATTACAATGTATGTCCTGCATCTGTTGTATATTAAGAAATTAAATACATTTATGAGTAGTTATCAAATTGTGAGAAATACATGGCAGTATTTAGGTAATTATACATCTATGGTACATAAAATATTTATGCCAGTATTAACGCACGACAATAATTGAAAATTCGAATATAAATTTTGAACTTTTGAGTAACTGCGGAGCATTCGTCGTTTGGTTAATTAACAATTTTTTGTACTTCCCGTTTAATCATTAGCGAGCCTCTTTCAACTGACTTATAATATATCTTGTGCTTTGATAAAAAAAAAAAACAGCTCAAGACAATTGGTGCGAGTCGGGCATAAGCTTGTGTCAGGATGAAAAAGTCAAAGAGCGAATCACGGAATATCATAAGTACTATGATAACGTCTTCCTCGATTCGACTGGATTTCACAATTTGGCATCCAATGTACTGGAGGACACATTCAAATGGATCTCAAATCAAGCCCAACTGTCCCTTCGGTGCCTCAACAATACTCGCATCAATGGCTTTCAAATACTTTTCATGCGAAAGCTATCCTTCAACAGAGCATTCGATCAAATCATCTGGTAAGTCTTTTAATCTTCTAATCGTCCCCCCCCCCCAAATAAACGGCCGCCTAAGAATCCTGGGACTCGAGCTTTCCTTCCAATTCGCAGCTTCCACAACGCGAAAGCCCTGAGGAATATTGTGAAAGCGAAGAGCGAGGAAGCCGACGAATTGAACTTCCGCTCCAATAAGCATGCTCAAGTATGCAAGTTCGTCGCGAGATTTTTGAAGGAGGGACTGGGAAACCGAGTGTCCTCGCTCAATTGCTTCCCGCGGAAGCTCCAAGAGTGGAATTTGAACGAGGAAATTCCAGACGACGTGGAAAGACTTCAGGTCGGTTTGCTGCTGAATCCGCAGCACTGCTTTGGCATCATCGAGAAGGGTCCGGGCGCCAATCTACGAGAGGTGGGTGTCTCCATATAGTTTGCGTGCGGCCGCGCGTCCCTCCTAAAGCAATCTTTCTATTTTCCATGTCAGGCGGAAGCCTTTCGGCAATATTGGGGCGATAAGTCGGAGCTCCGGAGGTTCAAGGACGGCACGGTCTGCGAGGCCGTTATATGGGCGAACGAGGACGCGACCTTTTCGCAAAAGCGCGAAATACCGCAGAGGATCACGAAGCATTTGCTCGAGCAGAAGCTCCACTTGTTCGAGCAAGTTCACTTCTTCATTGTATCCAATCAGGTGGAGGAGTTCCTGAATCTCAAGAAGGTATAATAATCTTGGTGGATACCGTTCAATTGGATTGTCGAGGAGGCAACAACTCATAAACGACCGGCAAACGTTTTATTTATTAAGCGCAATTAGAATTAGGACTCGCTTGCACGATATTTCCTACGATACACACACACACACACACGATACACACATCAATGCACACTGGCCACGAACACTAATAGATGATTGAATTGCTTGGAGAGTGATGATATCACTGACCAAATACGTCCATTAATACTCCATACGCTCATTTGTTGCAAATCGCTTCGAACCATCAAACTGAACATCAAATTCGCCATCTCAATATTTCACGTTCAATTACCAATGCTCCCACACCACGCCAAGCGCACTCGCGCCAATTCCCACGAGTCCGAGTGTCTCCCTCTCTCTCTCTCTCTCTCCAGACCATAAAAAACTCATTTGTCCCGGTGGCCTCGGTTTCAGCTCCAAATCCCGAACTTCCAGTACAGCAACGAGGAAGCGTCGCTCCAGGCCGTCGACCTCTTCGAAGCCCTGGGGAAGCAGCTCCTGGGCCTCACCGATCTGCCCTTGGAAATAAGCGGCGTCCAGGGCTGCAGTCCAGTCTGCCGCTACACCGCCGTCTTCCCGCCCCTGGCCAAATTCTGCCGCGGGGACGGCGTCGACGTCCACACCGGCAAGACCCATCTGCGCCTCGCCGACGAGCCCAAGAGCCTGCCCCTCTACCACGAGGCCATCGAGGCGGTCCTCCAGCTCTCCATCAGTGGCAAATGGCCGGACGAGCTCGAGGCTCTGCGCATGACCAAGGCCGCTTTTTACCTACAAATCGCCGAGAACTTGAGGAAGCAGTGCAAGCTCAGCGCCCACGGCTCCCTCCTTCACGTTGACGTCGTCAAGGTGAGAGCCGCCCCACCAGGATCCAATCCCACACCCACCCATCCCACGCGTACGCGGCTCCCCAGGAAATCGCCTGCAATTGTATGTTTGTTAATGCTTTGTCTTCGTCTCTCATTAGGATGGCTTACCGTTTCGGCTCCGACTAGCCAGTCAGAAGGAAGTTGGCCTTGTCAAGGAGCTCACGGACGAGGATGGAGTTAAGAAGTACCGGGATACCGAGGAGTCGATCGAACTGGAGGAGAAGCTTTTCCATTTGCCGAAGATCACGGGCGCATTGTCCGGGTGAGGAGGAGCGTCACGTGACTCGTTAATCGTCTTTGCTCGCTTAGCCTGCCAATTGCTGTATCGTTTTGCTCTTTAATGCCAGTTTAGTTGACTCGACGGATTACACGCGATTAATGTACGTTTAGAGACTCCGTGGTCGATTTAGAAGAAGAGAGAGAGATAGAGCGGCCATCGTCAACTAAACTGGCATTTAATCTTTACTCATACGGCACATATGCCAATTGCCAATTACTATTGTATTTCTCGTCGAGGCCTTGAGTCGTGTGTGACGAGCAAAGAGGCCCCAAAGCCAATTGGCAAATAAAAGAATGAAACGCCTTTCTTCCCCGTTAAACTCACCCACGGCCACTCGCAACCAATGACCATTTCGTGCTCCACCTTGGCAGATTACATCGGCAGCAGCCCTCCTTCGGTCCAGCCTGTTGTCTGGTGAAGCGTTGGCTGTCCTCGCAGCTGGTGGACGAGTCTCACATGCCGGGGATCGTGGTCGAGCTGCTGATGGCCGCGATCTACCTCGAGCCACTGCCTTACGAGGCCGTGCAGCAGCCGCAGGTGGCGTTTCTGCGCTTCCTCGAGACCTTCGCCCGGGAGCACTGGAGCACCGACCCCGTCCTCGTCAATTTCAACAACGAGATGACGCGTGAGTTTATCCTCGGTTTATCCTCGGTTTATCGAGCCTGGCTCGCAATCGACGATCTTGCTGCCTCTTTTCCTTTGTTTCTTTGCGCAAGGCTCCGGGTGATATTATTGCATTCGAATGTGTATTCGGAGCTCTCGGCCCTCGTGCATTTTAAAGCTTCTGTTATCGCAGACATCCCTCATTGAAGATGTAGTGCGCGGCTTGCGTTACCACAGTGTGCTGTTTACTTAGTCGGGAGGGCTGAATATTTCAAGGCCTGCGAGGGAGGAAATGAGGGGAGCTCGGGCTCGTCCGATGCCGTAGCGAATGTCGTCGGTAAAAGCTTGGTGAAACTCGTCGGTTAATAGCATGGAGGAGCATAGGATGGCTATTTTGGTGATAGAGAGAGAGTGATAGAGAGAGAGAGAGAGTTGGATGAGGACTCGATCTTTATAATTCGCGAATGCTCTACGAGGAATCCAATTCTTAAAGGAGTTCTTAAAGGGGTCAACTTTTGCATTTATTTGCTAGTAAAGGCACATCTCCGTGAATCGATCGTTGAAATTTGTGGTCGTCGGGAAAGCAGAGTTTCGTGCTGGGCAGCGCATTTCTCAGTTGCTTCGGGCTGCTGGTGGAGACTGGAGAAAGACAGCCGGAAATTACAAATGAGGAGAGCACAACACGGGTCGGGGCTCTAATGTAATGCTGCGTTGACGACGTATGCAGGGATAATGTAATGTTCGTGATAAGATATTTAGTGCCTTTGTGCTGGGTACTCGAGCGAGCATGGAATTTGCGTTTCGTGCATGCGAGCACGTCGAGTTTTCATAAATTTATTATTTGTGCAATAAAATTCAATATTGGATTCACGGTAGAGAAATTACGGGAATGTAAAGGGACGCGAATTAACGCGCGTGTAAAGAGCAAAGTGGCGTTGAAACTTGTAGATTAGAACTCCAATGTACAGCCAATATTGGACATGTCATCATTATTCATGCTTCCGTATTTGAATTAAATATACCAATATGATGATCAATTAAAGTAATATTTAACGACTGTCTGCGACGTATGATATTGGTGACTGGTAATTAGTCAAAATAATAAATTAGCCCGTTTATTTTACCCCTCTCTCTCTCTCTCTCTCTCTATATATATATATGGGTGGTTTATGTATCGCCTTGAAAGCCAAGTGAAAAGCTGGGCGATGAAAGTAAAATTTGTCACAATCCAGCCTTAAGCATATTAGGATTAGTATTTTTAAAAGTTTTCGCAATTTACGAAAGCTCCTGAAAATGCCTCGAATAATTAATTCGTGATGAAAATACTCTGCCTGAGTGAGCAAGAACAATGGGATGTGAAGGGGCTTAATTTCATTGAAGCGCTGCCGAGTTGTAGAGGAAAAAATAAAAGCGGCGAAAGGAAGGGCAGGGCAGGGGAGGGAGGGGGGGAGAGAGAGAGAGGTTAAGGAAGCGGTAAAAAGTAGTCGGTCACGGTACGAAATAATATAGGGCAATGTCTTTCTGCAGGCTAGAAGACTTTGAAGAATATTCAAACTTAATACTGTACGCTGAATTATATATCACTTAGCAATTAGATTGCGAATGGAATTGCTTGGGTATTAAATGCTATTAAATGCTAATTCGTATGGTAAATGCAAATTAAAAAGAGCAGCATTTTAATATTTACCACCAATAGGTTTCGTGAATAAAGCCAATATATATTCATCGATTTACATGGCAATTATAAATAAATTCCAAGTAGCCTGCGCATCACGCCCGCTCGCATTACATCGTAACGTTGATGTTCCCAAAAACGTTTGCTTATTTATAAAATTTCTAGAGCTAAATTTACGACAATACCATCACATCGACATATATGCACGTATGCTTTTGCCCATTCACCGCTCCTGTCGAAGCGACTATTTTGCCAATTCAATAAATAATACTTCATTATGCTAATGACAATTCACATTATTATTATTATTACTATTAGTAATGTTATTAAAATATTGATATTAATTGTCGTTGTGTAGCGTTAATTTGTTAATGTGAATTGTGCGGGCGTGATTAAAGATACATTTAAATTTAAATTAAAGATCTCGAGAAAATCTGGCCCATTGTCACGTGACTCTCAATTCTGCCATTCGCGAGTTTATTATCCTCGGCTTCTTCTTTTCACTTATTTTTAATTATCGTGAATGAACTCTTTTGCACTCGCTATATCTCTAATCCTAAGCCTCGCGAGTAATATTTATTTTGCGATCTACTTTTCCCTCCGCCGTTTCATATCGTACATTAAGTGCATAAATCCCATTTGGCTTTCATTCGTTGTAATTAAAGATGTTGGGGCTATGAGGTTCGGCGGCCTTTGTCAGTCTGACGATAATCGAATGAATGTCGGAGAGCCGTAACCGGTTCATTTATTTAAATAATTGTGCTTTCAACGTTGGCTTGAACGTTTCGTGGATTTCGGTAGATTTACGGACCTTTAGACCTCGACTGAATAATAATAATGTAAAGAATGCAATTAATCGAAATATTCCTAGAGCAGTGTAAACAGCTTGAGAATACCATAATTTGGGGCTGCTGGTAAACGAATTGATTTTTGTTTAAATGTTAGATTTTGTCCTATTCAGAATGTTGAAATTGTCTTGGAAAATTTTTCAAATGTCCTCAGTCCTATTGATGAACGCAATTTACATTCTATTTTCAATTGGTTCGATAGGCAACAACGGCTGCACTTGAAATATAATGAATTTGCGCGAAAACGTTATTCTTCGACTTGAAAGCCCAAGTTTATATGACAGTGGACAACAGTTTTTTTTTTTTTTACGCTATCAAGAGATAAGGGAAATTGGTTTAATAGCTCGAAAAATGGCCAAATGTAGTCGAAGCTTTGGAAAACACCGTTGCTCAGTTGTATTTGCTTGAAATTTTTCCCACGAATATTGCCACAATAATTAATCTAATTTTCGCGTTAATATTTTATGAAATGCATTGAGAAATGTAAATTTTCTCGTATTAGTTCAGCGCCCCATCAAAGTCTTATCAGGACACAGCATGTAACGCTCCCATTACATAACCTATGCCTTATTTGCCTCTACAATTACAATTAGTAAAATACAAAGTAATAGAAGAAAATCAGCGCAAATAGATAAGCTTTACAACTCCTCTGGTAGGAGGGCACTTTATACTTTCTTATCATGCGAAATTTGTGCCTGCGTGGCCCATGCGCCGCTGCACCCAACCATCATCGCATTTACAAAACTCCGTATTACCGCCTATAAATGGTCGCGGGGCAATTGGAAAATGTTTGAAAATCGCATTTCTCACGCCCGAAATAGCCTGTGGAGCTGTGAAAAATAGTGGGCAATTAATCCGGAATCGGAAGAGCTTTTTAAGCTCACGTGGTATTCCAGAGGCTCGTATACGGAAAATGTTAAGCGCGTTTTAGCCAACTGTGAATGCAACCGAGGTGCAGGAAAATCCGGGCAATGCTAATCGATCGACTGAAAATTCCGGCAGCAAATGTAAAATCCCACTTGCCAAACTAGCACTTGGGCTTTTCACCATTTAACCCAAAGGCTCCACTACATCTTCAATATATACATACATACGTACCTACATACATATATATATATGTTTCATGGATGAATTGCAGCTGCAGAAGGTGTTTTAGTAAAAAATTTCTTCCTTTATATCGCGCACTTGAAACATCTTTTTCATCTCCCTTCAATCCCCTAACAAATATTAGCCTCAATAGAGTAAAACCCGCTGGGCTTTAATTATTTCCTAATAAATTTTCTCGTGGTTTTTCTCTCTCTCTCTCTCTCTCTCTTTTATATCTGGATAGGAAGGTAAGTAAATAAACGCTTAGACAATTGCGAGTCAAACAATTTACTATAATATTATTAACATCTTTTATGACACATATTCTCGAATCCAGAAACGATTATTTGCCTCCCGAATCATCTCGTACAATCGTGCAAACGGCAACTTCTCACTCATATTTAATATAACTTTATGGAACACGTCTCGCATCAATTCGCACGCACAACTCATCCATTAATAACTACATTAACATTTCCTTCCGAATAAATATTTCAAATGAAAATTGCGAAACGCACATGCGCGGCACCACTTTCTACCAGTGTAATAAAATATCGACCTTTGCCTAATAATCCAAAAAAATAACGCTTCGTCTACCCCCACCCGCACACCCCACCCCCACCCAACCTTCCCATCCTCTCATTCCCTCGCAAACATTCGACTTTTCAACGCGTATGTACAGTATCGGCAAATCGCTCCTACGAATCTTTCCTCCTCCTCCTCCCTCCTCTCCCGCCTTCGGCACCAACAGACGCCCGCCTCAATAATAATAATATTTTTACAATAATCTCTCTTGGCCCATTATTGCCCATTGCCGTCGTTTCAATTGAAACGAGCCTCATACAAAAAACCAACAACGCTCGCTCCGATATCCAAGTCCCAAAGTCAAATACCCCATTAGTGGGCCCAACTCGCCATCCTCGTCCCGTCCACCACCCCCATCCCCCCCACACACACACACTCCCGGACGGCCAAGCGAGCGGAGCAACTCCCTCCTACCCCTTCCTTCCACCTCCACGAACAACGACGCTCGATTCGCGAGGCGCCCGGCCCAACTCCCTCCCAATAAACGGCAATCAAAGACCTGCCGACCTGTTATAGGCGAGGAGATCGTCGACGTGGAGAACTACTTTGGGACCTCGATGGGCACGCTCCCCACGCTCTTCATCGCCACACCGTACGACAGGCGCTCGAGCACCTGGACGCGCAAGGCCCCCAGCCGCCTCATCCTCAACCGCATAAGCGACCTCTCCAAGGAGGTGCTGCGCATCGTCGACGTTCAGCTCTCGAAGGCTACGAGCTTCGTCTGCCACAGCTTCTTCGTGACTCCCCTCAGCGAGTACGACTGTCTCATACGGCTCAAGGACTCGATGAACCCCCGGCGATTCCAGGCCGTCGACGTCGACGACACTCTCCCCATTGTCGAGCTACCGCCGGTCAAGAGCAACTACGTGACCAAGATGCCCGTTATCGGCTTTGATCCGGTGGCCGAGTATTTGCGAGAATTGAGGGTAAGTCTCGCCCAACCCCACCCCACCCCAACCCCAACTAACCCCTTCTTCACTCTCTGCTTTGTTTCATTCCACTTGGTGGCGATACCGTTTTTCCCTTCCTTTCTCGGATAAATAACGCTCGGGCCCAACCCCCCCGCCACCACGCGGCGCGTTCCTCCTCGCCTTTGGCCTCCCCCCCCCCCCGCTCCTCTTGATTCTCTTGATTCGCCTCTCTTGGAGGCGAGCCCCAATGCCAAGTGATATTGCAATTGTGTTTGAGCTCGGCCGAGCGGGACGCCCCGAGTGGTCCATTGTTTTTTGCCTTGACGCTTACTCGCCACTTTTGCCGACTGAATGAACGCGAGCGATAAAGCGAGCTTTCGCTGCCTCAACAGCCTTAACGATTAACCATCCTCCCTCCTCACTCTGATAATCATTTTTTTCGGGCGCTGTTTGTGTGCGTGCGCGCGTGAAATTCAGAGGGAGAGAGTGAGTGAGGGCGGGGGGGATACATTCATTCGTGGATACATTCATTCCTGGCCTAACAATGATTTTATTGTTTGTCGAATGACTTTTTATTACTCTGCGCGACTCTCCTCCGCCCATTCGCTCTCTCGCTCTTTCACCCGCTCGAGCTTTTATCGGAAAGTTTTGCAATTTGTTAAGAAACAAAGTACATTTGGGCCTCTACTCATCGCAATCTCGGTAATTGGTTATATTTGCCCCCCGTCAACGGCCACAAATCATTTGACAATCATCCTCGTGTTTCGACGGGTACTTGTCCTTTCGCTTCTGTTAATCTCGTCGCCAGTTACTCTTTGACACGAAACACTTTTTTATTTTTCTAATCCTGTCCGCTCGCGCGGCCGGCAAATGTTCGTATACTCGAGCGGCTGTTTGCAAAAATAATTTCCAAGAGCATCGTTTCGAATTTGCTTGGAACTCTCCACGTAATGCCATTGTAGTAGTGACACGCGATTACGACAATCCCTTTACAAACACAGAGAACAAAAAGGCAAAGGAACAAAACGTAAAAAAACAAAAAAAACAAAAATTAATTAATAAAGGTACAATTTACGTGTATGTAATTGGATATTTTCGGGGAAGCGGATCGATAATAAAATCCGACGGATTCTGGTGTTGTTGGTGGACGAGATGTGAATCGGTTTTAACAATTGAGAATAATTCATCGGTATACAAAATTTCGAAGAAGTCCTGCCAAATCCATTGGCCTTATATGATTTTTCTTTGTAAAATTAAAGTACAAATTATGCATCCGAAGCTATTGGCGCGAGTGCGATGGAAATGAAAGAAATGACGAGACCTTGGGCTATTGGAGAAAAAGAAAGGAAAAAAAAAGTATTAATTTGAAATCGATATACCAAGTGATTGGTATCGTCAATTCATTTTTTTCAATATTATAAATATTAATAAAAATGTAGCTTTGTTTGCTTGTACGTTAAAATCGCCCGGGTAATGCGATGGGAATTCCACGCGACAATTATCAATGGCTTAAATGAAATTAAATGGCCCATAATGAATTATTATGACTGGATTGGGTGAGAAATTTGACAGGCAAATAATTTCCCCCCCGCGATCGGAAGGAAATGCACTTAGGTGCGCAAATGACAATGTCTTTCAAATTATAGATAATTATTTATTGATCGATCAGTAGTAGTAGTAGTAGTAGTAGTAGTAGTAGTGGTATTACAATCCAGTTGTAAGGATAAAGCTTACAGAGTTACACTTCAACAAATTTATCAACCGTATTGTGAGGAACGTTTATCATTATTATTCCACTTCTTTACAGAATATTTACAACGACTTTGCCCTCTTCTTCCATGATACTTACGGCGGCAGTGTTATAGGAGTTTTATTGAGATTGCAATCCTACGAAGAGAAGGAGTTTAAGGTGACGAGTGTACATTGCCAAAAGCTGGCCGACAATGGGAAATTGGTTTTAAACATATCGGCAATGATCGAGGACTTTTACATTCTTGGCAATGGACTGGTTGAGACTATCGATGTCCAGTCCAAAAGAATCAACGGCTTGTAATCTGTACATTGTAAATAAATAAAACTCGAGCTTATTGCTCGCAATGATTATATGTGTGACTACTTTTTAAAATAAAGTGCTTTTTTTTTTACAAATTGCGTGGATGAAAAATTAATAAATGGGATTGTGCTTGAATGTTATTGACCTCTGGCAGGTCGTTTGTCATCCCAGGCGACGGAGAGGCAAAAAAACGTGCGTCGAAACTTTGTGGCGAAACTGTCGATTAAATAAATAATGGGATTATGGGATATTGTCGGGTTACCAAGTCCGAGAATCGAAATCAAAAGCCAAATTTAAAAGTTATCAATAACTTTCTTGCAAGTTGATAATAATAATACACTGAAATAATTTAATACGCCTCGTAGCCTTCGTCAGAGCATTAACTATGATCGTTTGATGTTGGTGATTAATTTCGGTAATAAGGGAATAATCCGTTCTCTTGGAACAGACACACACACACACACACACACCGAGGCATCATCGTTAAAAAATTAAAAAAAAAATTAAAGGCAAGAAACAAGGAGGAGGAGGAGGAGGAGAACAAAAGACAAGAATAAAATAAAGATAATAGTAGCAGTAGCAGTAGTTGTAGTAGTGGTGGTGGTGGTGGTGGTGGTGGCGGTGGTGGTGATGGTAGCGGTAGTAGTGGTTGGTAGTGGTAGTAGTAGTAAAACAGTTAAGCTAATAAAAAGGAGATAGGAAACTGAGATCCGATTCGCAAACAAAATACGCACGATGCTTTATAGCGACTTTTTTTTTACTCTTTTAAGCATCTGCAACACGACGTTATTTACATGGGGTACACGATACATTGCGCTGCGTATGTGTGCCACTCTGTTCTGTCAGTGTTTACACATTGAACAATTCGACCTCTGCGTAAATTATTTGTTAAATAACATTTTAAGAACATAGTTATTCAAAAGTAACATCCAAAACCAATCACAGCTTACTACGTGTACATATTTATAAAGATTAAGAAGAAAGTGGAGAGGGGCAGGCGTCGTTGGAAAACGTTATTGTGTATTGGTTTTAAGAAATTTTGCGAGTTAAAAGTAATCAGTTCTAAAGGTGCGGGGGGGGGGGGCCGAGGGGAACGCGAGGGCGGCAAGTAATTGCAAGATAATTATCTTACAGACACAGCGTGTGAACATTTATATATCGATTCGCCGCTCACTCTCCCTCCCTCCTCCACCTCCTATCCTGTTCTCTATTTCCATAAAAATTGCTCCCTCTCGGTAAAGTTTTTCAGTCTCGCGTTATCCACACGCATACCCCTCTCCGCTTTATAACATTCTTAGGCAATAATTAGTCTAAAATTTTAAGCATCAATTAAACTAAAAGAATTTTCACTTTATGTACATAAATTAAGTGATGATAATTATATTGACAATTATAGTAATTACATTTTGATAGGTTTCTGGCTATCGTAAAAGGTCCGAGTTCGTATCATTTTCCATGCAGCAACTACGAGATTTCCGAATAAAATTTAAATATTTACAAAATCATTGAAAGAATAATTTCTTTACTCAATACAATAAAACTCACGGACTGTGTCTAATTTCTTTCTTTCTTTCTTTCTTTCTTTTCTTTTTTTGTCTTTTTTCTCATCCATCTGGTTTATTTAACAATGCTTAATTTCGGTAATTTGTCGAGATATTTCGTTTCTCTCTCTCTCTCTCTCTCTCTCTCTCTCTCTTTCGCTCGTAATCTCGAGGTGCGCCATAAAATTCTTCCCGAGAAGTTTAAGTTTTTTTGGTGAAACTGCAGTTGTTTGCATGGACTCGATTTTTAAACGAGACGTAAAAGGCAATTCATTATTACATTACATTAGCTCTAATTGATTTCGCCATTATGTAGGTGTTATGCACGCTCGTGACATTTAATTGAATAACTATTATTTATTATTATTTGTTTTGTTTTTGTTTTTTTTGTTATTTTTTTTATACAAATAACACTCGTTTAGTGTCTCAGCAATTCACATGCGGCGGATTTTCGTGCAAAAGTTCAATATGTGTCCACGATAATCGCTATCAAGGCAGTAAGTACCTACACAACTTTTGGTTAAACGTATGCATCCACGAGCCAATAATAGGTCGGTGTATAAAACGATATAACTTTCTTTTTATTAAGTCATAAGCGTTAATAAAGCCTCCATAATGCATTTATCGAGTCGCATTGGCATGACGAATTTGGAGAAAGAAGTTTCGGGGGGGGCGAAAAACTATTATTACTACTCAACATGTAATTACCATTTTCAATCAATTGCTCGCTCTAAAAGGCAAAATTTGTCTGCTTCAAATTTTGTTTAAACTATGTATATAATACGCAAATGTTAACAATACGATGTAGTAGTCAATGGTATCAAAGTGTAGTTCGAAACAGAAAATCGCTTAAATTGAGCCCATTTATAATGCTATCACATTTTCGAACGCAAGTGCTTTCTTTCGTGCTCTTCTCTTCTCTTTTTTTTTTTTCGGTATGTTTTTTGTCGTTTTTTGCTTGTTTCCACTTGTTTAGTACAACTTATGATCGGTAGTAGTTTCTGTTCATCATTCCCTTAATGAGATGTGCAATGTCGACATTAACCATGCAACTTTATGTATTGACTGTGTATTAATTAATAAGAGGGTTATTCCTATTAAAAAACATTGCTTCGACTTGTGTATAATTCCTATTCGCCCGGACCCGCATATTGAAAAAGCCATCGTAACACTTTTATATATAAGTTTCAAGAAAATATATTATAACAATAACCAGGGGTAAAACATTTCTCATTTCCCCCTGTGGTTTTACCAGGTAAGATCCAATAACTGCTCGCGAACATGCCATTAATGTATTTACTTAAAGCCTTACTATACGCAATGTGACGGTACATTATCGCCTTATTGAAGTCTAGTGAATATGAATCTTACACAAATCCTAATATATATATATATATATATTGTAATTTGAGCAGCTTATCGATGGTGGTGGTGGTGGTGGGGGGTGGTTGAGAGAGGGGGGGGGAGGTTTGATACCTTAAGTCGCGAGGTAAATGTAGATAGTACATATCCCTTTAAATTAGGAACATGCTTTCCTTTTATTATTTATCATTTATTGATTTACTTACATACTTAATCGTATTTCTTTAGAGATGGATGGGAAAATTTCTAAAAACAATGGAAGAAAAAATAAAAAATCACCTAATGGGCTTACGAGTTTCGCACGTTACGTTAAATAATTAATTTAATTATCTTAAATACAAGTCAAATCAACAAATACACGAGAAATTGAGGAAAACTTTTTATTTCTCATAAGAGCGTTTTGTTTCAATTCCTTAAAGAAATTTTTCCATCAAAACGAGAAAGACATTTTTCTCACGGGCCAAAAAAATCGGTACGCATCGACCCAACATCTTGCGGTCACAATAACCAGTCACAGTTTTGTTTCTTACGCTTACATACATACACGTACATACGCATACATATGTACATACATACGTATACATATACATATATATATACATATATATGTATACACACACATGCATATATAGATACATACATATACGTATGCACATACATACGCATACAAATATGTGCACGCGCGCACCCACAATACACACACACACACACACACTTAATAAAAAAAAAAAAACATGCACGTATGGATATATACATATATATGTGTATACTTTTTTATCTCGAGAAGCATAAGATAATTACGTCGTGAAGAAGCATATTTCGTCGCACAGATAATTAAGCTACTTTCCGTCAACAATATATTTTAACTTTTCTGTACGAGCTCCGTACCAGAATGAAGCTGTAACGACGATAACGACGAAGATAACAGACCAATGACCTTGTAAACGAGGGGAATCAAGTTACAATTATATTGATTGATGATCGTGAAGACGATGAATATTAATAATAATAATAATAATAATAATGATAATAATGATAATGATAAAAAATAAAAATAGCAGTAATAATTGTAATAATCGTGTAAAGATGATGATAATAATATTAATAATGATAATAATGTTAATAATAATAATAATAATAATAATAATAATAATAATAATAATAATAATAGTAGAAATAAAAATAGCAATGATAATACGGAGAATAAAGATGTTAATCTTGATATATCTGCAGCAGTAGCGATTTCCATGGTAGTTACGTGATGGCCTGTTTGCGTTTGTGTGTGTTATGTTTGGGCGGTTG
>JAPYYT010001458.1:0-31104 GCA_030522565.1 Ceratosolen corneri | reverse complement strand
TAATCAGTTGGTGTTGGCAGGTAGGGTTATTAGCCCAGAAAGAAGGCCCCCGTTTCCGGTGCAGGCACCCAGTTCACTCGCAGAGTTTCTTAACCTCTTCACTCGGTGCCTCTCGTCTCCCTCGCTCTCTCTCTTCTCCTCATTCGATCATCCTATCTTACCCCTTCGATCACTCTCTCTCTCTCTCTCTCTCCTTAGCATTCTCTTTGCAGGTTGTTGCCGGTGTTGCAATGCCTTTCATCCTTGCGCATAGATGGACTTCCTTGACGCACGCGTAAGCCTGCGGGTGGAGTCCGCGAAAGGATTCTCGGGGCTTGGCTACCGGCGACGGAGATGACGATTTCTTCCAGACTCGGGGGCGGATGCAAAATATATATTGCGACTTGTGGCGCAACTCTATTCAACTGCATAATTTTCACACGGATTAAGAGCATAAGTCAACTTAAATGCACTTATACTCTCACCAGTATCAAATGCACAGTCACCATATTTTATTATCGCAGGGATGAAGCTGAATTCATTAGTGCACAGCAAGTTCTTACAAATAATTTCTATTAAGTATTCTTTCGTGAGAATTCTTTCTATACGTTCGACAAAAAGGAGTTTTCTTTCGTAACTATTTTTTAATTTGTTAAAATTGTCACTATACAAGCGATGGAAATTAACCCTAGAATAAATTTATAATATTCTTTACAATTCTCTGCACAACTTTGTTTACATATAATGCAAGTACTATTATATATTTCTAATAATTGTATTAATATGTACGTATTATACGCATATAATATTATTACACAATATTATTCTTATTATTATAATATTAAATAATTAATATAATACTTTTTATACAATTATAAAATTGATAAGCTGAAAGCTAATAAATACTTTATTTTAAATAAAGATAATTAATATGAGAAATGAAATTACTAACTTAATTTGATTAGTTCGTCTTTAAAATAGAATTTATTTTAAAATAGGGATTTCAACATGCAATTAGTCTTCAAATATTTGAAGATGATTATTATTAGTAAGTATAACTACAAGAGTTTTTCAAATCTCCACATCTAATGGAAAAATTAACGATTAGATTAATAAATAAATAATAAACACTTACATTCAGTAAATATAAATATCACGAGATCATTACTCTATGATTCATTAAGAAAGGTAGAGTTTTGAGTATAGTAAAATAAATGAAATAATCCTTTCATATATAATATTGTTAAAGAATATATTAAAAATCGAGATATAATTGAGTTTTATGTTCCAGGTACTTTATAATCAATAATCATAGATTTAAAGGGTTTTGGTGTCTATGATGTATATTAGGTAAACAAAGTACGGCTCACACTCAACCATGAAAATGATACTCTTTCAAACTAAACATTATAATTTGAAATTGCCCGAGCATTCTATTAATATAAATTCTAATCAGCTGGTTTTTTCACCAAAGCAAAAGATTTTCCTTTTAATAATAAGCAGACGTTTCATGCTTAAAGTTCAAATTACGCATCACGCACGCACATATGCACAGGGCGCGGGCAAACAGTAGTGAGGCGGCGAAGAAAATCAGCGTGGAGTGGAGTGCGTTCCCATCCTATTTTCGCGCTTAATCGCCAGACTAATCCGCAGGCGGACTTATCATCGTACTGAGATCAGGCTACATATAATTATATTTGCCGCGGAGCGCGCGTCCTCGCCCCGTCGACGCTTCCACGCACGCGCATCTGCAAGAGCGGAAAAGAGAGTGCGAGTGCAACGCGCATTGCTAGTAACCACGGTGCGCTCGTTGCAGTGGAGAGAGTGGTGGGGGGAATTTCCGCACTGCTAATTGCTTTGCAAACATGAGAGAAATAGAGAGATGACGAGGAAGGCGATGATAACAGAGGTGGGAGAGTGGGGCACTCCTTTAAATAAGAGACGTGCATTTTATAAGGTGGTCTAATTGCTCTGCTTCTACTATTTTTGCCTTTATTTATGTCACCGAGACATTTCCCTGAACGTTTGCGACGTACATTACATATGCATGTATCATGATGTTTTTAGTCCATCAACGATGAACCGTTTCTTTTTATTGCGATACGTCATTAATGCACAAGTTTCGATGCCAACGCACGCGAAACATCTCGTGATCATCTATTATAGTGCGTGTAACGCTAGAATAAGGCGGGAATTTCACCAAGGGTTTAAGTTAGAGGTATTTAAACATGCAAGTGGATCATTGATGATAAAGCAGATACTATTGTCCAGGCGTGATATGAGATTTTCATGCTATTTATTTTCGTAGTGGATAATTTAGATACGAGTAAATGCAATTTAATATTCCAATAAATTTTTATAATGTCTAACTGGTGCATATCTTTAGAATAATTTATTTATTTCATTATAATTAAAAAAAAATTGCAACTCGCACCACTATTGCAATTATTACCTATAATACTCACGTGCATTTATAAATTTGGTAATTGTTAATTTATTATGTAATGATTATTAATTAATCGTGATGCTTCACGTTTGTTTCCGTTTGCTTTGCTCAATAAATTCCGTTTGCTTTATTGTTGCTTGTCATTCTTAAACATAGATGAATGTGAAATTTTGAGTAAAGTTGTCCAATCATTATAGGTGAATTATATCGGACAAGAAAATATCATTTAAATAGTGCTCTAAGCAAAGATATGGTTTACGTATATTTTATTATTTAAGTAATATAATAAGAATCAAACAAATTATTAAATTTAAAATCCATCCCTCTACTAATAAATTGATAAAATTCATTCGATGAATATTTAAAAAAATATAATCTAAAATTTTATATCGAAACCTGTTTCATCAAATTTTGTTCACTTTATAAATGTCTCTCAATATTATATTATACTATATTTATTTATATTATATTTCATTAAACTTTTATTGAAATAGCGTTGGGATTTATTCAGTGATCAAATAACATACAATATAATATAAATATTTTTGATAATTTAAAAGTTTTCATTAGTCAGTTTGTCAAAAATTATTGAACATAAAAATTTTAGTGCCTCATAAATTTTATTACGTTCATTTGGTTAAATTAATTTTCACATCAATATTTTTTGTTAAAAGAACATTTTTTCTTGTATTATATGTATTATATTGAATTGATATCAATATTAAATTAATTAAATTAATTGAATATGAAATTAATAAATTAAATAAATGAAGGGCAATATATAATACAATTTTTCATTTAAATTACATACTGAACATTGTAAAACAAATAATAATTCATTGCCAGCTATATATATTATTGATGAAAGTGGTATGTTTATGCAATATATACAATGCAACATAAGTATATGTACGCGTTAGATGGCTATATAGAAGTCAATTGTCTATAGATGTGTTAGGTGTTTCATATTGTAGTATGAATAAATCATGCTTTGTACCATTGACGTTCAATCCAATGGCATATATTATTTTGAAATGGATGTCTTCAATAACTAAGTTAAAACAGCAGGAACACAAATGGGCTTTCTGCGGACATCTGCGCTTTGCGCAAATTAAAAAAATTAATAAAAATAGTAAAAATAGTAAAAAAAATAGTATAAAATAGTAATAGTAATAGCGATAGTATAAAAAAAATTTTAAAATAGCATTATTGCACTTTTCAGTATTAATTGGAATTCAAAGAATAAGTTAATAAAAATAATAGCGCAGTAGAGTAAAATGACTGAAAAATAATACTGTTGTATAATAATATTTGATATACCGTAAAAGAATACTGATATAAATAAAATGATACATCTTTTCTGAAAATTTCCTGTCAAAGTATTAGCGTTTATTTTGGTAGATGTAATATATCTTAGAAATTGTATATTTTTATAAATTTCGATGAATTACAAAGTTGGATAATGAAGAAATATTATAAAAAAAGATAATTTGTCAATATTAGTTAAACTTTTGTTATGAAGTTAAAAAGAAATAGTAGTTTCCGAAAAAAGTATCTTGTTTAATCCTACCCAAGATTTTTTATAAAATTAATCGATTAAATAATTTATAGGCATATAATTTTTATTACATCAATTTATTAAATATCACCTATCAGTCGATTTATAAAATATAAAATAATATACAAAGTGATTGTAAATTATTAATACTATAACTAACTGAATAGTTTACAACTAGTTTCGAGGATACACAAAGTAATAATGATCGAAAAATTATAGCTTCGAAATGAGTTGTCTAACGTTAGTTATAAATCATAAAAATAATTTGAATATACGTAATTATAATGAATAAAAATCGTCTGTTTATTTAAATAGGTATCAATGTACATGCAACATCGACCAAGAAGGGAATGATAATGTCCCGTAATAAAATACAGGCAAAATGCTCGAAGATTTACAGCTAAAATTCTAAACAACTGACAGTAATTCTTCAGTTTATCTTATATTGCATTATGTTCAGAATGTGGCATTTCCGACTAAAGCATATAAAATTGGACTTAACAGTTCATATCTCCCTTATTGATTGACATCTTGAAGAAAAGAGGTTGGCAGGCAAATATTTAACGTTCCTTACGGTGCTCCGTGACATTCTCAATGATGCCGTCGGCGCGCGTGGGGAGTGACGGTTACACTCCGTGAACCTTCATCCTCTCTCTTTCTCTTTCTTTTTGGTGTGCTAGGTCACAGGTGAGAGACTTAAGAGGCGCTACTTCAATCGGTGCGTGGAAATGAAATTCAAGCGCTACCGAAGCATTTGCGTGCCACGAACTCTTCTCCATGACTTTTCTTCGTCCCGTAGGGCTAAACGCGTTCGATTATCGGCATCATAATAGGCCTCTAATTATATTAACATTTTCCTCATGAAAAAGGGTAAATTTAATGTGCCAGAAGAACTCGCAATCTGTCATATCTTTAAATACTTTCTTCATCGATTATCGATTTATGATCAAGTTAATGCTTTTATTTATGAAATATAAAATATAAATTAGTGTAAATAATGTATATTTTGTAATAAAGGCAAATAATAGGGATACTTTTTATAATAAGCATGTAAGTAAATGCGAAAATTTTGTAAGATAAATTTAATTGAATAATATACCATAATTATTCCACTTACCAAAATTTTCTTCTAACTTCAAGTATATCTTTAGTGGATGTCCATTTGCTTGAGTATATGTTTCAAATTTTCCCATATAAAGGCATTGTAACATAAGGATTGAATGTATAAAATCTAATTCCATAATTTAAATGACGGCACATAAAAATAACATTTAAAGTATTGAATTTCCAAACAATGTTTATGAAAGGGTAGATGATTGTGCAACTGTTTGATACTTTCTACACTTGTTATAAAAAAAAATTCATAGACATTCCAAAATACCGAATATTTCAGTTTATATAAAATAAGTTCGAATATTGACGTATCTGCTGCTTCAATAGTGTATTTCTGATATGTTTATCTACTTTTATTTTCAATTACAATAATTGGTAGATTATTATTAATAAAACATGTGTTAAATATTTCGTACCGAAAAAGATAAAAATGAAAAATTATATTGTTAATTCAAAAAATAATGTAAATATAGCTTATCTCTTTATATATTATATTACTTCATAATAGTGTGTTTTGAATGATATTAAATTATATATATTGTTTTGATATATTTGTAACCCAAATGAACTATATAGATTAACAAATAATGCATATATTAATATTAATATCATTTTTATACTTCGCAGAATTAAATTAATGTATAGCTTATTACATATGCATATTACTGGTCCTTTTAATCAAGCAAATATAAGTTTAATCGTATTTATATATATTCATTAAGCTATAATGTATCTTTGGCTTGTCAAGTACTTTACAACAACTGCAGTTTATTATATTTGAAAATAAGTATATAAAAACTAAATTTTGAATAATCAATAATTTAAGATTTACTTTTTTTACAAGCTAATACATGTAACAAGGATATTATGGTGCAGACACCTCTTACTTTATTTTCATACTCTGTAGTTAAATTATTTTTTTTTAACTATATATATTTAGAAAATATGCTTTAAGTATATAAATTTAGTGATTTTGATATTAAATTTCTTCATTTAAACAAATTGAAAAAATTAAATTCAATTAAATAAGAAATCAATTTTGCTGTTTTAAATAAACAAATAAACAAATAACAAATATAAATAAATGGCAACATGTAAATATTTTATTTAAAATTATATACTAAAAATATACTGAAAAACTGTAGTGTTGTATTTCACTAAAAATTGAAAAATTGAAGGTTTAACATTCTATTTATATAGATTTTTTAAAAAATACATAGTAGTACATATGGAAACGTTGTAGTTTTATTTCATAAATTGAACATGTACACTTATGATAACAATTTTAAATTAAAAATTTTAATGAGAGGAAATTAATCTAATTGTATGTGTAATCAAATCTGTAATTGTAATATATTTAATATATTTTTAGAAAGAGTTTTTGACATAAATAAATATTAAAAAGAAAAATAATACATTTACGAAGTTTGATCGTTTTTATAATTGGAAAATCTTTCTTCTTATTATCAATAAAATTAATTTTTATACAGAATAAGATTAATGTACTCAAATGCTACAGCATATCATATATACTATTATAAAGTATTTGTTTTACAATATTTAACCATACAAATCTAAATTATACCATATTACGAATCATAGCTAGAATCATTGGATAGAAGTAACTGAATTACGATGTCGGAAGCGCTAATGTCCGGGAAGTACACAGTTCTCAAAAGGTTAATTGGCCATGGTATAAGTCATCAGGCGACCAAGCCCCATGAGACTGGAACGTGATGGACGATACTCGGCTATCCCACGTGTCTCTGTAATTGGTACGAATTCACCGGGTCGTTTACGCACAATTATTAATTTAGCATTGAAAGGTTTGTCCTCAATTTCTCACTATTTTATGTTTTTCGATATTTGGTAGTTTCATGTTTCACATTTACACCAATATGGATAATGGTTATTAAATTCTTTGAAAGTTAAATTAACCTTTTTTAAAGATATTTACTTTAATAATTCGATTACCAATGAGATATGATTACAGTTGGCATAAGTATTATAGCAAAATACAGAAATAAAGTATGATTTTTTAGTAAATCATTGGTGCATAGAATTTTGCCCAATGTTATTTAATCCAAACAATGAGTATAATATTCAAAAATTGAATTAGGCATAAAATAATACGTGCTAATGTGATCAGTTTATGTGAAACAAAGTTTCTTATATTTTTAATTAATCTTAACATTTTTATTTACGTTTTTCTTTATAGGTTTATCTTTTTTATAGAATTTGAAATTAATATAACAATATTTTATTTGATTTTCATATGATGGATATTTTAAAATTCAATATGATCAGTTTACTATACTATAATTACAACATTTATTATTATTATATTATAAACATTTATTGTGTATATATATTTTATTATATTACATCATTAAATTATTGGAAATGTATCGAATGCGTATTTATACTTTGAGAACGATATTTTTCAATTTACGAATTCACATGGAGAAGATTTTAGAATTTCTAAATTTAATATTTCGACGAGGATGAGTCGAAAATGTCAATTAGATAATATATATATATATATATATAACGAGTATATAAAAGTATACGAACTATTAAGTATAAATACCTAGTATACATACTACACAATAGTAATATATACTAATAATATACTGTATATAAGTATATATGCTGCCATATTTAATAATGATTTTCAAATGAACGATCTAGGAAAATTAATAAAAGAAGCTTTTCTGTAAATTTATTATCATACAGACTATAAAAAATTATGGTAAATCGGACCTGTTCCCCAAATATCTCATAATTTCCATATATTCTGAAAGCCTATTTTATCAAGTAAAAGTAAAACACGTAATATACTGCATAAATTTGCAGAGCATAGTTTTATGCATTGTAGCACAGCCTCATTCGCGATAGGTTCCGAAAGGATCTCGCATCTGAAACAGAGTGCGAAATCTTGCGATCGTATCATTGCTTGTTGTTTATTCTCTCTCTCTGTCTTTTCTCCATATTCTTTCATTATTCTTGACTTTGCCGCGGCGCTTGTGTAAAACACGCGTTTGGCTGTGGGTACGCGTATGTACCCCCGACGACAGCGAGGACGACTACGACATGTTTTCGCAGTATAACGGTGTTTAATACAGCGCGCAACACTATGTTACCCTGAATAATGACGGCGAAAAGAAGAAAAAAAAGAAGTAGAGGGAGAACGAAAAAGACTGAGAGAGAAAGAGGGTGGAGGGGGAGGTTGTTAACACTATGAGGGAGAGGAGGCGTGGGCAATTAAGGAGATCATTCTTGGCTATGGGAGAGAGAGCGCGTGTAGGTCTTCCCTGATTTCTTTTTCTCGCATGCTATGCTGTGAATATGGTTTCTTGTCCGGTCAAGGGAAAATAGCTCGGGCCCCTCAACGATTACTGGTTTTACAAAAAAAACGTGCGGCTATAGAGTCATGCCAGTAAATTGCAGGATACTCGCGCCAACCTGAACTTTTAAATGTGGTTCAAATATCGGCTTATTGACAATGTACGTGTATACTTTCCGTTTTGTATTTCAAATAATTGGTTCCTTTATGTGACAAATAAGTCGAGCATTTCTTTTAATGAGCTGCAGAGATTTTTTATTTCAGGCTTAAGACTAGATATAAAATAAAAAAGATTATATACGTTTGTCGGTTTTGATAGCCATTTTAACGATACATTAATACACAGTATAATGGAAATAATTCAATATTAAGATTTCTTATAAACACATTAATATTAATTAATACAAATAGTAATTACTAATACATATAAGCTATATAATTTCTAAAAAACACAGCTCAAAATAAACTTTAACTTCTTCTTCACCTTTATAATAATATTGAGGAGTACATTTACAAACGTTTTGTTTTATTCTCCAATAAATAATTATTTGCGTCTCATCTGTCAATTTCAAATGGATATCTATATTTTAATTTTAAAAGTTTCATAATGAATTATTCTTAAATTGTGCTCTAAAAGGACCCAACGATCTTTAAAAATTCGATTAATTTAATTATATCTAAATTTGTAACTGCAGCTGCTCGTATTCGTAGAATGTAAGATATATTTCATTTCACGTACTATTGAAACATTAAAGTGTGCTGCTTGAAATGTAAGCTTTTCTGCTTTAAATGCTTGAATAGGTAATTATATTTTTTATTAAATATAAATTGACCGTCATATTATATAAAGTGTCTAAAACATTAATGCACGCATTAATTAAAATTGTTTATTACATTAATAATTCGAATTTAATTCTTTAATACTCATTTATTATTATACTAATATAAAATATTCTAATATAAAACAATTGATACAGATTAAATCGTGAATTGAAAAATGTTCACATATTCATATATATTACACAAAAATATTTTCACTATTATACTATTATATTATATGAATAGATAATTATATTAGCTACTATTATAATTATTAAGGATCAATCTATAAACTTAATGCAATATCGAAATAAAAATAAGGTCCTACTAATAACAAATGACTCAAAAGCCATTAAATAAGAAAGACAATGCGATTAAGAGTAAGTTTGCACTGTTTAGGACAGCCAAGTAAGAGAAAGTACGTGATTTTTCGTAGAAAGCCAAAGAAGTTCGTTACACTCATACAGCCACTAATATTTTTAATGTCTTTTCGGAGCCGATGGTGCAAGACCAACAGGCAGCGTCCGCACTTCCGGCAATACCTACAAACGAGCACTTGCACCGGCTCGCGAACCCAATTAACACCAATACGAATATCGTTTATGATTTTACTTTTTATTTTTTACGTTTCTGGCTGTTTCATTTTAGTTATAACAAGTTTAAGATAAAAGAAGATTATTAGATTGTGACCTTTTTGGTTATTTGTACTATGCTTATTGGGATTAGTCTGCAATTTCTCATACCGGAACAAAATATAAAAGTCAGTACTTTAATTTTAGTGGAGTATATAGATGTTTCATATCTCACTAAAGCAATTTTCCCACGAATTGTGTAGCCATTAAAGATAATAAACCATTTTTGGGTATATAATTGAAATAACGTACCGTTGTATTTACACATGTACACTAGTTCAATTTTAGACACAGATTTTTCATTTTATTCTTAATAAATTATACGTAATTGTCTAAGAATTATATAAAATTATCTTGAGAATCAGATTTCAATTTCATTATGTTACACAGAGATTTTTGTACAATAATTACGCTCATTATAAAGTAAAATGAATTAATGTGAAATATTTAATTAGCTACAATATTTGCGCATAATAACGTTTACCACCAGATATGAGATTTTCTAATAAAAACAAATGCATAATTGTATACTTCAATAAAAAATTATCTCACTAACGAGAATTTTTTTCATATGAATTTTTTATTGCAATTATTAATCTTTCGGAAAAGTGTCAAATTTATAATTATTTTATGAAATAATATAATAGTATTTTATTATTGAGAAAGAACGAGTTCAGTAAATATTGAGAACAAAATAATATCTTAACGAACTAGCAGAGTTTTCCGTTGCTATTCTGAAACAAATGGTTTTTTCAATTTTAGTCTTAATCGATACAAGACCTAAAGTGAGCTAGTTACACTTGGACTTCCAAAAAATTGTATCTTTTTATAACGAAACACATGTATGAAAGCTATCCACTTCAACAGTATTGCCATTATAAGCCAACCAAATAATTGCTACCAATTTTTCGTGGCTTCTTTCCCATGGATTATAGCGATTGAATGGCTACTGTAAGCAATATCTTATAGTCCTGTCGCGCGTCTTTATAGACGAGGTCGAAGGAGCGGCGTTCGCGGATAAAATTCAAATGGAAAAAAAGGAAAGCGGCATTTTTCCGCGATGAAACTCGTGGGTCGGCGCAACTCGTCGCTTGCGTGTCGACGCACCTCTCCTTTTCCCCTGAGGTCGCAAGAAGTCGCAGTGTCCGCTTAGGAACGAAGCGGCAACAGCAGCAGGCACTTTAAGACAGTACACCGGCATAAGTCAGCACTCAGGATATTTCGTCATTTCCTGCTTCTCACGCGATACAATCTAAATTAACTATGTTCGCTTGGCTAGGCCCCTCCTCCTCTTGCCCGTCTTTTCTCGCTCTCACTCGTTCGACTCTTCTTCTCTCGTCCTGCTTACACGTCGCTCTTCTTTCATTCTTTTCTTCCCCCTCTTGCGTCGACATTACCAGCTCCTTCATGTATTCTCATCTCCATTGCGCGAAGGATCCCTTACATTATAGCGGGGGCATAAGTATGCATCGCAGTTTATTGTATCGTTGAGGAGCATTTTGGACTTTGAGAGCTGCT
This sequence comes from Ceratosolen corneri, assembly GCA_030522565.1. Classification (NCBI taxonomy): domain Eukaryota; kingdom Metazoa; phylum Arthropoda; class Insecta; order Hymenoptera; family Agaonidae; genus Ceratosolen; species Ceratosolen corneri. Next base: position 19,693 of record JAPYYT010001458.1, on the reverse strand, counting down.
CTAAAAATCTGTTCTAGAGAAACTGATTCTCATTTTCGATATGTTGTGGAATAAGTGAAATTCCTTAATAAATGGTAATACTTCATATTCAGATTATAGATACGTGTTGTTGTATTCTATTAAACGTTTCGTATGCGTTAATTTCAATCCACGTCATATTTTGAGTATATTTTATTGATGGAATTTTTCAAATAGAATGTCAGCATCAAATGATTTATAGTAATATGGAATTATTAAAAAATTTATATATACGTCTAACTTATACTTCTTTATATTTTTATACTTCTAACTTCAACTAAAAATGTGTTTTTATAAAACTAAAAGCTAGTTTATTAATTTTTAGATGATTTCAGAGTTTGCCGATTACGTTAATGTTGTCAATAACTGATTTAGTGCATAGCTAATTATATAATAAATTCACCTGTTATTTCGTATTACGGAGGACGTAAGTCAGTAATATTATATATAGCGATATGCCACCAAATGTAATATTTTACATTATATTGTGAGGTTCAACAATATATGTCTACCGATAAATTGCGCGCCAGCTAGTAAGAATTTCAATCTCCTTACAGATCCAGCGAGATGCCACTCCCACGAGAATGTCTTGCATCGCTGTAAAAAAATGAGACCGAATTGTCGAGTGAAATTATTAGCGTTGACGGAGTGGCATCTTTCTTTCAGGATTGCAGTAGGTCGTGATAAATATTAAATTTTGACATAGGGAACCGGAGGAGATGTCACAGGGGTATATATTGAGATTCGAATACGAAACGAGCCTTGCATATCTACTCACCACGCATTGAAAAGACGAAGCCTTTCACAAAGTTACGCGCTCTCGTTTCGCGCAACTCTCTATGAATAATTCGCCTGGAAAATACGCCTATTCCTCCCACCCTATCGCTACTGCTCCACCTACTCTACCTCATTTTCTGCTGCTCAAATGTTTTTCCATAATGTCCCTGCGACCGGAAGTGCGCGCTTGCGCGCGGTGCACTGGAAAAGGGTTTTGTGAAAGCTGGCTCTCTATTGTAGCTCGCGTAGCGACTTGCGCTACGCCGAGAAAGACAGACAGACGGGCAAACAAATTAACAGAGAGAGAGAGAGAGAGAGAGAGAGAGAGAGAGAGAGAGAAAGCAAGTGTGTGTGTCAGAGAGTGGGAGCAAGATCTTCAGAGGAAGAACTGTTGTGGAGTGACGCGTCTTGACTTTGGGCTTGACTCTTGACTCGGGTTGCTGCTCGTAACGGAGGTCGCAATTACGAGTAACGGAGACGGCATGGGGCGATAAAGAGGATTAAGGATGTGCTTCAGCCGTGGTTTTCTAACACTAGTCTCCTATCCGTCGATATTGGCTACAATTAGTTAATGGGACCTTGCACGATGCTCCCTTAAATTTACACGTGGAAAGGATCTATTGAGTTACATTATTTCTGCTTTTTTAATCACATATCTGGACTATTATGATAAAATGTTCGATGGTAAGATTCGAATTTTCAAAATATATAAATGAGACCTTATCAGATCACAATAAATAAAATATCTAGGTAGCAATTAACATAAACATACAAATAATGAGTTAGTATCCGTTATAATTAGTTGAGTCGGTAGACTAGTCTTTGCTAATTTATAATTTATATAAATGAAATGTAGACAAAAATATTGCATACAAATTTTATTATCTGTCACTTTCGTTAAAAAAACGAAAAAAAATTAAGTGATTCGTAACGAAATAATAACAATTACAACGGTAATAAAAATAACAATTAAACTTTTTTATTAATAACTTATTATTTATAGTTTTTATTTAAATTTATATTCAACGTTAGTTATGTTAAATAACTTTGAATTTCGAATAATTTCGTTTCATTATTATTGTTATCCATAATTAATGCATACTTGCTACATGAAGTTTATGAACTACTAAAAATTGTAGTTAACTTTTGAAACTGAAAATTTTATTGACATTCAAATTATCATATTTTAAAATGAAAAGACTGATACTACGTAATTAACGAACGTTCCTTTTAATTATCGCAATGTCCGCAATGTAAAAGATTTTAATATTTAAAATTATAATCTTGTATTGTTAATATATTTTTTGAAACAGTAGCGATTCTTCTATATAAATATTTCTAATCTTCAAACATACGAAATTTGTTATAAATATTTAGCATATTATATTCGTTACAGAGACTTAATATATATATTTATTAATATATATATATATATATATATATATATATATACTTAATATAATTATAGCGAGTATAATTGTCACTTTATCACTTCGTAATATTAATGATATTGTATGAGAAAAGTGAAAGAAACAAAATTTTATGCAATATAGAAATACGTATATTGACTAATTTGCGATCTAGGCCTACAATACATCTCTAAAGTATCAGCGTTGTACGGTTTAATAAAATACCAACCAAGAATTTGAGCTGTTAATATTGATTGGTTTCATGTTACACAAGATTTAATGGCCTATCCGTAATGCTTATTTTCATTGTAGGAAATACAATGCTCCGAAGCGATCGGTTAAGTCAATAAAAAGTAGTATCATCCAGCGCCGGTCAGGCGGATTTATTCCGTCACTGGGCTCTCAGCGGTGATGTACAAGGAGAAGAGCGGGAGGTCCGCGTCTCGGTGGACTTCATTAGTAAGTGATATTAGCCGCGATACGTGCGACGACACGCGCATCCTTATGTTCGTGTGTGTTAGCGAAGATTAATGACAGTCCATCGTTGGTAAATCAGGATGTCCAATGATTTTGTCAATTAGTATAGGACGAGGGCGACCTCCCGCTTTCTGGTCAATATATATAATACATGGAATATGGTTGGATGATAGTTCAACTCTTGAGTCTGCGTGATATTTTAGAATTTTAGCAATTAAAAAAATAAGTGCACCTGTGAACGATTTAATTCTAAGCTTTTGTGCTCATTACTGGAGCACATTAGCAAAATATTTGCTTATCTGTTGCCTACATGCTTCTTTCATTCATATTTTATTTCTTTTATGACTAATGTTATATCTTTGCATAGAGCATTACATAACATTTTCACAAATAGAAATACGATATTGTATCCTAATATTTAAAACATAAATCATAAGCTAACTCACAATAATTATATATTCAATTATAAATATGTATTTAGTATATTCTGTTCAAATTATAATCATTTATGTACTAAAACCAAGTATGTTTTCAAGTTATCAACTCGATGACATCATTCGAATGTATCTGTGCACGTTTAAGTTGTGTTAATTAGTTGTGTACACAAGTGGAACGCTATCCGGTTACCGACTATTAAACTATTTTTAGAATTAAAATGAAAATTTAAATCATTTAGTTATGCAAACTCAAATAACTTTTTTATTCATAAATTTAAGCACTTTTAGAAGATATTTTAGATATATGTACGAATGTAAATTAGAGTTTTCTTGTTGTTTAGACACGCCATTCTAATTTATGTAATACGTTTCAGAAATTAATTTTTTATACTTCTTTTATATAATATTAATTACCATGTTTTATATATATTTAGAAGCTCTTATGTAATGTAGTTTAACTTTTGCTAATAAAATTTAATGTAAAACAGCTTTATCAAAATTTTCATTAAATTCTAAATGATTAATGGAACTTAATTAATAACGTTCAATAATATTAAATGCTAAAATACGTAATAAAAGCTATCATACTATAAATTACAAATACCTGGATATATTAATTTTGAATATTGGAATAATAGAGCTACAATTTTGTGATTTATTTTGTATTATACTATATTGTAAATAAATTAGATTTTAATACATTTGATAATCATCTGTAAAAGGAATTTCCAAGGTACTTTGAAAAGCTAAGTTAACGCTTAGCGATGCTCTATATAACCAGTGACAACGTAAGTATTGCACAAAGGGCCCAGCTTCGCAAGCGAAGTCCTCGAAACAAGCTTGAATTCTTTAAGGGAATGCCTTCCATGGATAATAATGTTCTCGGAGCAAAGCGAAGGCCCGCGCTGAAATTCCCCGCTCGGCTACGCCGGTCTTCATTCCGCGAGTACTAGCGCTCTTATCTCGCAGTGTGGTCGATGGTGGCCCGCACGTAACCCCCCACCCCTGCTGTATCGAGTATCGGGGATTGTGGGTCGACAGCCGGAGCAATAAGTATGCTGCCGAGTAATGACAGTGATTAAATTATCGGGAGGCTAGTGCGAGCAGTGTCACGCTGCGTAAGGAGGTCGCCGGCACATACCGCGAATAATAGCCCTCGAGCGAGTGAGGAAAGCCCGCAGAAAATGCCCCTCTATCTTAATCGGGAGTGGAGCGATCGGTGATCGGGATCGGGATCGGTGCTAGTTCAGATAATACCGAGCCCTCACAGAACCCTGTCTCATCGTCTTATTACTTCGGCTTTGAGAGCCTGTGTTATGCGTTCCCTATGTGCTTTCTTAAATCGACTTTCTTTTTCGAATACAAGTCTCAAAATGAGTAAGGACGTCATGATGACGCGAGTACAAATTTCATTTCAGCTATTTATGTTTAAATTACTATCATCGTAAGCCTTCTCAATTAAGAGAAGTAATGCTGTACATGATGATCATAATGATATTATTATCTCAATTAAGGTTAACTTGTATTTTGGTGAACTTATTCATTGTGAGGGTGTCGTTACATTATCGAATAATAACAAAAGTCATAACATTGTAGGTGAAAGAGAATATCATCATAAACATTATGATCGATGAGAGTAGAAGAATGTTTAAAATTATTATTGAATTTAATATTGTAATTAATTGATTACGTATCAGTTATTTTAAATTATCTGAAATGCACGATAAGGTTATAATATATTTAGTCCCGTTTAAAAGTTTCTCGTGACAAATTCTCAATGGAAAGAGCAATAGAAACTCTATAATACTTCGGTAGTTGAAATTTATTTTTGGTGAATTTATTAAGTATTATTATTATTATTATTATTGTCTTATTATTGATATTTTTCACTGGCATTTTTTTATCAACGATCGAGAGCTGATCGACTCGCATTCAGAACAGTAGTAAAATTTATAATTCGTATTACCATGCGATAGGTAAATACAACATTGTGTTCGTATGAGCGATATATCTCGATTGAGACGAACGTCGTTGAAAGGATTTATGAGCTTCCGTCAGTGTCACGTATAACGTCTCTAATTTTACGTGCGGATACGCGTATCGCACGATCGTCTCTTTGCATTTTTTGTATTTTCTACTCTGAATGTGCTGAACTACTGCGGTTTTCGGTTTTTTTTAAGCGATAATGTCCGCTTGTTTGATAAATACATCATTTTAATCGCGAAAAAGGCCTTCTGCACGCCCCGTTCTTTTTTTGCATAATTCATGCACACCGAACACGAAGACCGAGTCCCCGTGTTAAATTTTTTTAGGATTTTACTTTATTGTTAGTTTATTTAGTTAACGTTGACATACTGATTACCATTTTGAGCCCTCATTATGCGATAAACACTGGAAAGGAAAATGATCATTGTTTTTGAATGTATAAAAGAGCGTAGTTTTATTATACGATTTAAATGTACTCAACTTAAAATTATATTATCAACTCTACATATTGTTTGTTTATACAAACTTTTAAACATCGTGTACGATTGTGTCAAGCGGTAAATAACTTACTTTGGACTCTTAGGAATCGTTTTTCTTCTTTCTTTTTTCTAATACTATATATACATGTATATAGATATACATACATGCACATTTAAAACTATTTATGTTACAGAGTGACATTTTTATACGTAATATTACGATACACAGGTCTTTCGACTTGCATTTAAACAACGAAATTCATGTCATGTACATAAAGAACCTTTGACATTATTATTCTACTTTTATAGAATAACATTTAATTAATGTACTTTTTATGAATTTCAATTTTCCATACATAAATAAAATTGAAATTATTTTATTTATCAGAAATTATTCAAGGAAATAATATAAATTTAAAGAAATAATTCAAGGAAATTAATTTTATATAAATACTGATATATAGTTTTATAAAAATTTATAAAAGACATTATGTCTTTATCAAAGGCTTATGGAAGATAAAGAAGTCTTTGTCCATAATGGTTTACGAGTTACCAGTTACATCATAACATTATGCCGCATTTTATTGCTGTTCAATTGTTGAAAATCAACATAATTATTTATTCTGAGTTTATTTTGACTCATTATATACCCAAAATCTCAATACATTGTAGAAACTGTTTATAGTACATAAATAAAATTATTCTCTTTAAAAAAATAACTAATAAAAATTGTTCAATTTCTCTTTCAAAAACGTATTTCCAGCGCTTAGTCTTATGAAACACCGATGAACTACCGAGGATGGACAATTTTAGATAATGGCTTGATAATAGTAGGTGGGAGGGAGTAGCTGCTAGCAAAATAGTTTTTAATGAGAGAAAGAAATATTTTAGAAGAAGGGTACGAATATCTAGGCGCGAATCGATTATATTCTTTTCAAATTCGAATTCAAATTTAGCGGCCATAAGTGATATGTAAAGCGACGTCGTGAAAACAAAGCGGCGTGAATTCTAAGTGAATCCATATAATTCGCAAGGTCGCGTGCATCAACCGCTTCCGAATTAACGCTCAGAGTACAAAAGAGACACGCGCGAAGAAGCCGATAATGTGCACCACTAATATCCTCGAGAATTTTGCGACGTCGGCAATAGGAGAGGAGAGATAGGAGATATAAAAGGAGAGAGACGCACATGCGCGCGCGCACGGGAGTGACAAAGAGAGAGAGAGAGAGAGAGAGAGAGAGCGGGACGCTGGCTCCACCTCTGCGGCCGCCAATCGGCTGTGCAGAGCTGAGAGAAAGATAAGAGAACGCGGCGCGCCTTATTCCATGAGTAGGGGTGAGAGAGCTAAAGAGAACGAGAGAACACCAAAGTGGTCGAGAGGGGAGAAAGAGAGAATAAGAGCGAATGAGTAAGTGAGCGAGAGGGAAATAGAGAGAGGCGAATTTTTGCCCCCGCGGTCGTATTTGCAAACTGAATAATAAATACGACGGCGTCGGCGGCGTGTACGAGACTGGCGCGTGTTCCGCCTTCACGCAGTCCGGCCTCGGCGCCCATTGGTCGTTCGACTCGCGAGGGGGCCGTGACTTTTAGCCTCTCTCTCTCTCGCATCTATCTCTCTCGCATCTATATCTCTCTCATTCTCTCTCTCTCTCTTCCCAAAGACTATCGTGTATGCACGCGAGGCTGCGTTTTCTCTCTTCCATAAGGCGCCTGACTCGCGAAACCACGAAGAGAGAAAAAAAAAGAAAGAGAGAGAGAGAGAGAGAGAGAGAGGCAGCACGTATGTACTGGACCTACTTTATGTCGGCTCCAAAGCCGACGGGATCGAGCAAGAGAGAGCGAGAGACGAGCGGCGCATTTATGCGAGGGCTTCCTACTTACCAGCGGTGACCAGCGGCAGCCCTGTCCTTTTCTTTATTTCTCCGATACTGCTCTACCTTCTTCGTCCTTTTGCGCGTCCATCGTTTATTCTCGTTTTGTCTTATCTTTACTTTTCTTGTCGCTCTTGCGCGCCGCGAGGGAGCGTCCTTTTAACGTTTCTCGCATACACGCTCTGCTTTTGTTTCGTCCCTTTTTCGTGATTTCCCTCCCTGTTTCGTCCTCCCACCCGCACAGCATCTCTTTCTCTTCCCCCTCCCCCGCATCCACCTCTCACGCCTTCTTGCTTTCCTTTTCGCTTTTGATCTCGTTCGTATCGCTTAATATATCGCATGCCGATATATGCAAGACGTATTGTACGAATTGTGCCTTTTTAATGTTTATGACATACATGTGCATAATCCTTTCCAAAATATATAGTAAAATGACGGATAGTAAAAAGTAATAGATATGCGTTTCGAATGGCGATAGGAAAAACTATCTTTAAGAATTTCATACCCGTGGATAGCAGCAGTTTTATTTTATTTGTTAGCATGCATTAGTTCTTTTGTAATTTTTATTAATGTAGTAATAAAATATAATTACAGATGTCAAGAAGAGACAAAACTGAATAACTACAAGATGCAATAGAAAAAAACTTAACTTTGTAGCTTCATTCGTAATGAAAAGTATTATAAATTAGATATTGTAGCAAAAACGTTAACTAAGTAAATAAAATTTTTTTTATTTGTGATTTTTTTTTATTGTAAATTTCACGAATAAAATGGTTCTAGACAAATTAATAATACCCAAATGCTTTATAGAAATATAGAATAATAAAATATATAGTGATTTTTCTAGGAAACTGTATAATAGAAAAGTGATTTTTCGAATAAGTCCTGCAAACTTCAAAATGATTATTAGCTGAAAATTCTTTTACATATTAAAACGAATAACAATAAGTTAAAATAAATGTTTTTTAAAATATTTAACAGATTACTTATTATATACACAAATTTATCCATATTTTATTTAATCTAAATGTATTTATTTTTAAAGTGAGTCTCTACAAAAAATTCCTCTTAAATTTATATATTAAGTAATTACATGCAAATCACTAATGAAATATGTTAATTCTAATATACCTCCTTATATTAGAAAAATAATAACATATATTATATTAATGAATTAATCTATACTCTTACTTGTAAATTATTTAAATTTTAGAATGTAACTTTACGTAGGACTATTGATTTCATTGTGGAAAAATAACAAATAAAGCTATCAAGTGTCATTTTTTCATTATGTTTGCAATAGAAAATTTACATGATTAAATATAATTGTTTATTATTATGTAACTATTAAGCTTGTTTACGACAAATTTATCGTAGTGCATATTTCATACAGAAAAAACATAGATCTTTTTTTTTATCTATATTCAGAATCTATAATTATGTTGCATTTATTCAAACGCACACAATGAAGTAATTAATTTTGGTATTTATTCATAATGAAATTAAATTTTAAATAAAAATTATTACATATGATTCTTTTATAATAAAATAATTAGTTTATAAACTATAATATTTATGAATGCTATAATATATTATTCATATATCATTTAGAATGAAAAACTTCTATGTAAAAGCTATCGAATATAAATAATTTAAATTTAATTTATTTAAATTTAAATATTTTAAAATTGTAATTATTATATTTATAATAATACTTTAATAAGTGGTTATCATACTTGAAGTTTTGCAAAAAAAAGCAAAACTACTACAATATAATATATTATATAATACTCATAAAATAGTTTAATAAATACACAATCAAACTTTTCTTTGCATCACTATATAAATAGTAACTTATTTATATTTGTTTTAATCGATTTCTGATAAAACAAATTGAAAAAAATAATTGACACTAAAAAATAATTGATAAATTATAAAGGAATATACTATATTTATATACTCAGTATATTTATTTACACAATCGTATGCATGATTTATACATTCAATGTATATATATATATATATAATATTATATATAAGAAATTTACTATATAATTGTATTTGAATTGATAATTTATATTATGATAAATAATTTTTTATTTTAATATTTGTATTTATATGACTAAAATAATTTTAAAATAATTTATCATATCCATAATTACAAAATATATTTTGTATTGTGCTCATCATATTAAAGTGTTTCATTTATGATTTATGTTTATTTATACGTATTTGAATATAAACATGGCTCTAATTTCTAAAAGACTACTTTTTATGTTATTAAATTAATAGAAAATATACATTCCACATAAACAATTGAAGATGATTTATTTTAATTATGTACTTTTTATTATATTTTTTAATGAATAGTGTAATAGAAATTTTATCTATTGTTTCTATTTTAATTTTCATCTTGAAAGAAATTCTTCAAATTCTAATACTTCTTAAACTATTAATATGTTATACCACCTTGAATGTAATTGCTTTTTCGAGCGCATTTCGTATTAGAACAATTTCAATTTTAAAACATCTACATAGGGAATCACTTTCACATTCCTTGGTAACTATTCTTAATTGAGTCGTATCAACGAGTTTATTTTTATTTGAAAAGTATCCTTTATGTCATTTAAGCTATGTAAATACGATTTCAAAAATGCATTTTCATCGAATACAATTTTCATGTTTTTGTAAAAATCATTATCTCATGACTTTCATTATTTTAAATATGTTTTTTTATGATTCTTATTTAATAGAATAATTTACATTTATTGTCTCATATTCTTATATTTTTTAATTTATTTATACAATTTAATTTAATTAAATGATTTAAGTTTATTTACTTGGAATTTTCCAAAAAATCGTTATTTGAAGTTTAAATTAAGTTTTAACAATTAATTAATTTTTAATTTATCCAACTATTTGTTGATTCATCAATATAAACTATGATAAATATGTTATAAACTATGTACATTATATAATATCATACTCTACTGTATTTTAGACAAAATATAATTTTACTTAAAAAATAAGAATAACTATATAACTCCTTAATTAAGTATTAAAAAATTGTCATAATGATAAATATTTAGATTTCTGATAGTTTTTATTACCTGTAGGATAATATTATTGAAATCAAATTTCAGTCACGTGTAAAATTAAAAAAAAATTACAGCTAAAATACATATATAATAACAATTGAAAAATTTTACGATATAAAGTAAATGTTTTAATAGTGTATAAGGCTATTTTATAATATAATTAATTATTCAATAAAAGGTAAAATGATATACAAGCTTTTTTTGGAATAATAAGAATTTATTATATTTTTGAATGTATAATACATAAAAAAGTATCTTTCTCATCTATTATACAAAATGAAGTTGTATACATTTAATATAATTATGGCCTAAATTAGTAAATACAAGATTTTCATAGAATTTGTAATGATGAAACGGGTATTAATTTAAAGCTTTTAGACACTAACGTGTCTAAAGTTACGGTTCTGTACTTCAGGAGCATCGATAAAAATCCACTTAAACGTTCAGCATTGTTGCAATAATTTTCGCGCTGCTTCTTACAATACGAATCTCATTCATGCCACGCGAAATATATATTATCGTTGGTATGAATATAATCCATTTCATCTGATTGCTTTTTATTTACATACTTCATTGCCAATGTAATTTATTTAAAATATAAAGAATCATTTTCTAAATATTATCATTCTCTCTCTGTTCCTCTCTTTTAATCTATGTTTATACGTATACTTACATATAAACAATTGCCTCTTAATAATTCAATGTCATATATCTAAATATAATGTTTTGAATGAAATAAAATAGTATTAATTATTATTATACAGTTATTTAGATTTTCGTGCATTGCCTAAATTACTGTTATTATTGAAAATTATATAATTAATGTAAAATAAAAACAGCAGCTTATATTTAAAATATTATAATTTTTCGAAAAATGTTTTCTGTACATAAAATTTAACTGAAATGCAGATTTTAAGTAATAGAAGTAGAAAATGACAATTAGATTCTTATATTCCTAGAGAATCACTTGCTCAAATCGTTACAAATTTGAATACTTTTCCAGAGACCTTCTAGCGGTAATCAAGTTTGCGCGTATCCGTTCAAACCCCATGACAGAAGGGCATCGTCTCAAGTAAATTCATCGCTTCCCAACAAAATACCGTAAAACTAATTCCACAAAGACTCGGGACCCTTGGCTTTTGTAAAGTATCACCTCGATTTAGAGGAGGCCGCGAAGGCCGAAGGCGCTTCTTACTTTCGTGTTCGTGCGGTGTAAAGTACGCGCCGTGCCGCCGAGGTATATTCGCGTGTAGAGGAGGATAGACAGAGAAGTCGTGGTCTTTTTCCTTCGGCTGTATATATCGAAGGCCGCGTAAGGCTCACGAGCGCGGGAAAACAAGAGAAATCGAAATCTACCGTATTGTCCTCGGAAGGCTCTTCTTAGTTAGAAATCGAGTCCTTGCCCACCTGGTATTAAAAGGGATTTGCGTCCTTTTTTCATTGTCTCTTTCATCTCCTCGCGGTGCACGGCAGCCTCTCCTTGCGTACTGCTGTAGCGCACGCGCGCGCGTGTGTTCGTGGCTACCGTGGCAATTGCCGAAGGTTTAGTGTGTGTAGATCTGAGCTAATTAAACATTTGCTCTTTCATAGCTTTTGCTCTCTGCGGCACGATGCAATTCGCTACTTTCTTGGCGAATCACAGAATCTAATCTCGGAAAAGAAACTAACTATATGATCTATTGAGTTTATAATTCGATCAATAGCAACAGCATATCCCTAGTTTTCTTAACTCGAATCTCGTATTGTTGAAACTTTATTGAAAAAATTAATACGTTATCAATGTTTTTTATTAATGAATCGAAACGTGTGTAATTACAAAGGTATTGCTTTTCTATATATTCATTAGCGCATAAGTAAAGTATTATTTTGTGCAATATTTCAAATATAGAAAACTAAGTTTATCAAAACAAATTAGATACAGAAATTGGTGCTTGAAATATATAATACATTTGCTTTTTGATATCGAGTGAATATCTATTATTTTTTGATGAATTATAAAAAGTATTCAGAAGAATTATATCTAGATTTAATTAATCTGACACTTCGGAGACTGTAATTACTCTTATCTCATAACTATTTCATTTGGTTTGCTTGTTAATATCTGTTTTGCTATAAATATTTTATAAATGATTTATTTTTTAATACTGTCAATTTTTGTATTATATATCAATAATATATATTAAATATTTATATCAATGCAGCAATATTATTGTGAATTTAAAATTATGCCATAAAAATGGTAAAATAATCAGATTTATTAATTATCAAGCTATCGCACATATAATATAATAAAATATTGTTTTAAATTTTTATGTGTTAATTTTTACGATTTATGATATACATACATGTAGTGTATATTTTTTATAATTGTACATCAAATTACAATATTAACAATTACGATACTAATGCTATATGATTCATTTATATTTTCTTACTTTTGTCATTTAATCGAAAGTTATTTGTTTTTTAGTTAATCTATAAAATTGTTTTAATTTCAATTTTATTTTAAATTATCTGCATATGATAAGAATACCTTATTTATTAGATATCAAAATATTCATAATTAAAAATGAAAAAATTACATAATTAAAAAATTTAAAAAAACGAAAAAAGGTCATAATATATTTATTTCATCTATAAATATAATCAGTATTAATATCCCGAAATAAGTTCAAAATAGAAATATTAATTAAACTATGAAAATAATAATATGATAAAATAATAAAAATATTATACCAGAATTAAAAATAATTAAGTAATTCTAAAAAAATAATCTGCTACATAAAATTTGTTGTTAGTATTTATGATTATATATACCATATTTTATAATTCTAAAGGTTCCTTTATGTTATCTATAAATTTACAATAGTTTTTTTTATTGTTGACAGAAAATTTTTTATTGTGTATTTAATTATGAAACTTTGACTCATTATAACATTTCATTATTAGATCCAATTGTATTTGGAAAATTAATAAACCACTTCAGTTAAATATCAAAAAAATTATTAAAGCCCATCTTCATTAAATTCCATAAATCTTTGTTGATTAAATGGCTTGTCATAATTTCTGAACTTCGAACTTATAAAACGAACTATTTATTATTTTATTTTATAAATAATTGATACAGTTTGTGATATCTTTAAGTTTATATATCTTTGAATAATTTAAATTACGTAGAGATTGAATTTTTTAAATTACATTAATTTTATTTGTACCTATTCTTTATATAGAAATTTGATAAAATTTCATATACTCTACAAAAATTAAAAAGATATTACAACGGTATTCATATAAAATATCTCGTAGGAAATTTAAAGTAAATATTCAGTAATTTAGAAACAAGATTTTGATAATGTAGATTATTTAGATATTCATTCAAAGATATTTTTTATACATTTATGTTTTCATTATAAAATTTTTAACAAAATTTTATAATTGTAAACTAGTAAAATTCATAAAATGATTAATCTGAATTATTATTAAGTTTAGAATAGCTTAATTTTTCATATTATGTAACAACAATAAACATATCTTAAAATCAAAGAAGATTAAATTTGGTTCGCTATCAAAATTTTAACTACTTTTTATAATTTATTTGGTATGAGTAATGAGTCTCTATTGATAAATATTTTCATAATTTAATTTAAATTTATAAATATTTATTAACGTGTTTTAAGCAAATAGGAATTATTTAGATAAAATAATGTATATGTATCCACAATTAAATATTACTCATAATTTTTAAAAATGACGTTATAGTTAACATTTACAATATTAATTTTATTTTATATTTATTTAAAAAAGAAATTCGGTAAAACATAATGAATTTTTTTATTTTATTAAGTAATAAATTACATACAGCAAAATTCATATATGTTATTGAAAAAAATGCCAAGATCATTCCATAATATTGAAATAAAAAAATAATAAAAATTCATATTTTGTGTAAGGAAAGAACTACCATTTCCTGTGCTCTATCCATTACTTCTTTTATATTTTTTAATGAATACCACTAAGGTGCTAAACATCTATTTTCGGCGTTACATAGAAAAGATCGAAATATTAACTAACATAAAATATTGCAAGCAACACTAATATTATTATTATACAAAAATAAATAATAATTAATATATTTATTTATTCAAATTTATAAATCATATTTGATCATTAAAATCTAATTAAATTTTAAATTAAGTTCATAAATTAATAAATTATTAATAATAGATTAATAAATAAATATTGGAAATAATTAATATCATTCAGTATTTATAGAATAAATAAAATTTAATTAATATTCAATAAAGAATGCGTAAAACTAAAAGAAGAATAAGTATTTAAAAAAAGGGAATCTCTACGTGTTTTAAAATATTCAACGATAATATAAAATTAAAAATATTACAAACTGTATAAATTTTTTATAAAATAAAATGATAAATAGTTCGTTTCGTAAGCTTAAAGTCAGCAATAACATTTTCAATAAATGGTAATTGTGTTATAGATTTAGATTGAGAATTAAACAATCTCAGAAGTACAAAGACTTCAAAATTCTAACATTAAATTTAAAGTGGCGTTAAAAAGATTTTAAAAGCTAATGAAATACAAATAAGCAAAATATTAAAAGAAAATACAAACTTTACCAATATAAAATAGTAATAATCAAAATAAATTATGAGAAGTAATTTGATCAACAAAGATTTTTCACGAAATCTGGAAATGAAAAGACAATTTTCGTGGTATTTACCTATCATTAAAAAAGCTGTTTTAAAAATATATTATATTCAAATTATAAACAAATTAAATATATATATATATATATATATATATGCACGTGTATATGTATGTATTTATATGTGGTTGCATATATATTAATGTATATTCCAAGTTTACAGACAAATAGTTTCCAAAATAATAATTTAATCATATTTAATATATTTAATTAATAATTTTTTTATTTTGTGATTACTTTAACAGCATAATTACGACTTTTCGTCATTCTATTATTATGCACAGAAACTAAAATTTATTTTTAAATAATGAGATTAGATTTGTAATAAAAAATTAAATATTCATAATAATTCATAAATGCCTAATATATAAATATATTGTAATCTATATATAAATTCAATGTGTAAAATAATATTATAAATTAAAATAATATCGAGTTTACATAGGTTAAGCACATTGTTTACGAAAACTTTTTATGACTTGTCTCATGATTAGTGATGTATTGATACTTTGCAATGCTCAGTTAATATAATCTCTGAAAAATAAATATATTAACGGTATTTAAATATATATGTACTTTATATATATGTAATATTACAATAATATTACATTATATTTTATAGTATATTCATATTTATAATATATTTACATCATAATAATACTAATTATTTCATTTTATGTAGTGGATTTTTACAAACATCATTAACAATATTATTGTAGAATTGCAGGTGCTATACGGTATATGAACAGTATATGGGATGCGACAAAAAATAGGACGAGACAACCACTTGCTGGTTTTTTTTTTTTTTTTTTTCCAAAAGCTATGTATAATATTGCCGTTATCACATAATAAAAATCAGTACTTTCTACATATTTTGTATAAATTGTAGATAATTTCAGTTTTCAATATATGGAATTTTTATTTATTATTATTATTAATGAATATCCGTATATATGAATAACGTATCTATTAGATATTTATTTGTATTACATATATATTATACGTATTTTATATATTGTACACTTATATATATACATACATTTTTAGATATACATATATACATGTATTAATCATTATTAATTTTAAGAATTTGTCTGGGTGTTTGTATATGTGGGTATAAAATACATTACGTTGTTCGTATTTTTTCTTATGATTTATTAGAAATTATTTTTGAATAAAATTTTTGTTAGATGACAAGATTGAAACTAACTATTTTTATAGTTAATTTATAGGATATAGTTGATTTATAGTATATTTTAGATGTATAGTTGATATAGTATATTCATTTATATACGTTTTAAATGAATAAAATTTTAATTTAATTTCAAGTGAATAAGATTTAAATACGTGATATACTTAATTAAAAAATAAAAATCATATTATAGAAATGTAAGTATTTAAAAATGTATAATATTTGAGTTACTAAAGGTATAACTATTATATAACTATTCATTAAGTACTTTTGTATACTTTATAACGCATATAACTCAGGATGGCAATAATACATATATAATTTCATATTACTTAAAAAAAAACATCTATTTATATAACTATATATTATATTATATATAATATATATTATAATATATATTATATATATTATATTTAGTGTATCTATATATATATAATATTTAGTTATAATATAATATATATTATAACTATATATTATATATAATATATATATATAACTTAAATATCAAAATCAAATTTTAAAGTTTAGGCATATATCAAATTAATAGGAATTTTTTCAATACTAATAGAAATGAATAATTTATTTATCAATAACAAAGTAATAATAAATAATTATGTAGTGTATCCACATTTATTTTGCAATATTTACATTTACTTTATAAAATCAAGATGAATTCTCCATATTTATGTTTATTAAATGTAGATTTTTTATTCTTAGTTACCCATAATGATTTACTTATACAATACAATTTATAGTAATACAATTTTTATGATTTTTTTCAAATTCTTCGAATAGTCAAATTTATTATCAATGCATATAAAGTAGATAATAAATTTTACAAAATATTAATGTTTAATTTTAATTGTTTTTAACAAAATAATTATATTATTCATCCATTTAATTAATGTAATTTTATGATAAGTATGATATATTAGAATCGATAGTAAATAAGATATAAAATTTTTCATATAAAACCATTCAAAACTTAGGTTTTATTATTAAAATTGTATCGAGATATCTAACATTTGAAGTTTTATATCTATATTCTTTTTAAAACTGAAAATTCTCTGAGAGGTATTAGAATAACCAAAGTATAAGAATACATTAGGTGACATTGGTAACAGCTAATATCAAAGAACTATGTAAATAGTTCTGAAGAATGAATTTCAGCCTGCTACGTGCAAAAGCACTCGATCAGTTAAAAGACTTGCGAATTGTCCCAATTCATTTACATACATGTTTTTACTAGATCTCTGACCATTGCTATAAGTAAAAATTTCAGATCACCGAAAGGGATTTTCTTAAGAGCGCGTAACTCACTCGATCGGGACTTAAATCACTGTTGGGTTCGGGAAGTGACGTGAAGTAAGCCCTGAGACACAAGGAGCGATTTCTTAGCTCAGAAGGGCCCGACTGTATCCAAATATTTCTCTAGACCCCCTTACTTCTTTTGTTGTTAGTTTAAATACTTCAGTTAAAATTATTAGTTATAAATATATTCATTTAGAAAGGTAAGCAAAACTTTTTTTATTATTTATTACTTTAGCTTTTAAAATTTCACTGATTCAGTGATAGACAATCAAAAGTATTCTGCGCTAACTATACTGATAAACTGAATTAAGTTTACCTATTACCTAATCGTATAATATTCATAATTCATTCATTTTTATTATTGCATAGTTTTGCATGTTCCTTGTTGTGATAAAAGAAAATATTTCATCACTAATATTATTCATATCCTAGATTCTTGTAATTTAATACTTTGTATCGGATTTTACATCTGGACAATTTTTTAAAATACAACGTTTATTTATGATTAATAATCTTTAACAATTTTTTCAATCACTATATATGCTTTATATTTCCTTCATAATGAAATTATTTTACACATATAATATTGTAATTATGTAAATATATTAGCTTACATTAAATAGTTTATTCTATTATTATACGTTTGTCTTAATGATATTTCGTTTGATGATTTGAATGATTTATAACTATATTAAATAATTTTTCATGATATGGAAAATTTATTACTAAAATTCATATTGCTTATTATAATTTGTATACCTTTAATAACTAAGTTTAATAACTAAGTTTAATAATTAGTGATTATTTATTATTCTAGTTTTGATTGCGATTAATTATGAGAATTTTATATTTAAAAAATATAAGTTTGTTGTAATTTTCATGCGAAAAATAAATAAATTTTCAGAATTGATTGCAGCAGAATATTAATAATAACAAGTGTATAGAAATAAAATCAAATTCGTTTTTTAACTACTTAAAAAAATTATTTAATTTACAATTTCACATACAATTAACTTGAAAATTGAAGAAAGTAAATATTCATATTCGTGATTATATATTGTATATAATCATATATAATAGATTGTAAATCTCATGATTATAAGCAACATATATATGTTTGAAAGTTTTTGATCCAAAAAGAAATTAAAAAAATCATAATTTATTATAATATAACTCAATTGTTATAATTATAACTATTTAATTTATTTTAATTTAATTTAATTTATTTAATTTCTTATATACTAGTCATTATAATTTTCATGATATTGAAAATTTTACACAGTATTACTATCATTAGAATTTTACGATCACAATATAATAGCGGCAAATGCGATAAAGCATGGAAGGACAAGACACGAACTTTTTGAAATGATTAAATTCATATAAAATATTGCTAGGGTGCAAACGATAACATTTATTACTACATTTTTAACTGAACACATAGATACTCACCTTACACCCACGATGGCGTACAAGTGGGCAGAAGCGAGACGAGGCGAAATTAAAGCAGATATTCAGAAACGTTCACAGTAAAAAGAAACCCAAAGTGTATGGGGCGAGTTGAATATTTTAAAAGACTGTAAACTACAACTGCGAGGGTGAGGGGCTGAGTGAGGGAAAAGGGACAATCGCGGCTGTCGACGTTTATCCACGCGAGAGGACCAGGCTTAGAGTCGCGTCGCAGCAGCTCTTGCGCGCAGGTGCCTCTCCTTACGTTTTCGTGTCCACCGGTCCGCGGAATAAATTTATAATTCGAGAGAGCGGCCCACCATAGAGAAGGAAAGAGATAGATAGAGTGAGAGAGAGAGAGAAATATATATATATATATATATATATATATATATATATAGACCAGAGAGAGAGAGAGAGAGAGAGAGAGAGAGAGAGAGAGAGAGAGAGAGAGAGATAGTAG
>JAPYYT010001457.1:0-27300 GCA_030522565.1 Ceratosolen corneri | reverse complement strand
ATTGATTGTGTAATTATCTATAAAGCTTCCATATAATTTACTACATTAAAAAAGTGAATTTTTATATATATTCCATGTCAGAATGATTATAACAAAATAAATATTCGAATAATAATAAATTAATTTACTTGTACTAATCGAATTTTGCCCTCTTAGTTATTCAGTATCACTATAATTATTGTTTAATGAACTACATAAATGATAAATAAAAATAGTTATAAAATTAATTAATCTTATACAAATAAGATATTGCTATGTAATTTTATAATATATGAACTATATTTTTCTCATTTTTCTCAGAAATGATGCTGTTATAAATTTAATTTTTAAAATTTTAAATATTGAAATTATTATAGCTAATGTGAAGAATAGCTTTTTTCATATAATTATAATCAACATATTGCGAATATTTTGGTATAATTAAAACTAGGTTGAGAATATTTTAGATTATAATATATTTATCATTTGTTAAAAATACATTATTTAGATAAGTTGTTATTAAAATTTTATTCACATTTCATTAACTATTAAATTAAAAAATACATTTTAGTAGAATTCTAGTAGAAGAGTAATTT
The DNA here is from genome assembly GCA_030522565.1 of Ceratosolen corneri. NCBI lineage: Eukaryota > Metazoa > Arthropoda > Insecta > Hymenoptera > Agaonidae > Ceratosolen > Ceratosolen corneri. The sequence continues at coordinate 26,725 of JAPYYT010001457.1, read as the reverse complement.
TAAATAAAATATTATTTTACATTATTAAGGTACAAATTATATGGTGATTATTATATTTTTTAAACTAGATATTAAATATTTTTCATATGGTTATCTAAAATTCCACGAGGTTTATCACAAATTTAACAATCATGTGCCAATTCTTCGATTCTAATAATATATGGTTTGCACAATTGAATAACCGTTTTATTACTACAAGAATATCTTTTCGTACATTCAATTCAATTCAAAAAGAGAATGATTGAAAAATACAACCATTCCAATCAAATTAAAATTTGACTCTTTCGCATATAATGCGTTCCATTGGATTCATGTGCTTAAAGCGTAAGCATCAAATGCAAATGAATTCCTTTTCTTTGTGTTTCAGCGAGGTGTGCGTGGACGAGGGCCAGCAACTCTCATTAACTCACGGTTGTCAATTCTATGAGGTGAGCGCCGCGGAGAGTCCCGCTGGTGCAGCCCTCGCGTTTCAAGGTCTCCTTCGGGAGGCTCGTTCCCTCCAGTTGCTACGGGCACTTCCCATACGTCGTAAGCTCGGGGTGCACTCGGTGTCGCGTGTCCTCGGCACGATATTTGGTAAGAATAACAGCAGCAGCAGCAGTAGCAGTAGCAGCAGCAGTAACGGAAATGGCGGCAACAATGCTGCTGGTAATAAAGGCAGCGCCAAAGACCGGAAGAAAAGGCCGTCGCTCAGTATATGACGGCTCCTTTGCGCCCTCCTCCTCGGCACCGATTCAAGCGACGAGCCCGGTTGCAGGCAGGACGTTGTGGTCCTTAGCAGCCGTGTTTACGCGAATCGATGACCAAAACCTTTAAAACGCGTCGCTACGAGCGCGCGCACACGTGGGAATTAAAGCTTGAGTCGAGTCGCTAGCGGGCGTCAGAGCGACACCTAGCGGTGTTGGGACGGCTCCGACTCCCAGAGAATGGGAAAGACCGATCTGGCGTACATTTGACCGAGGGCAGCTTCTTCCCCATCGGGTTTCGGGGTATCCGTAAAGTCACGAAATTTCTCTTTTACCGACCATTTAAATCGATTTTTTTCTTAACTTTCCCATCCAACACTTTTGCATTGATGCATTAATTATTTTACTGGCGTAATTTGAAATTACGAATGTATTTACTGTACTGATCGTCCGCGTGATCAACGATTTGGCTTAATTAAAAGAAACTGCATAATTTATAGAGAAAGAATTTCACTTATTATTTTACCGCCAATATAAAGTTTGGATTTTCGCGGTAGTATTGACTTTAAACTTTGCGTATTTATGCAGGCATTGACAAACGTTTGTAAATTTAAGTGTTTGTTTTACAGAATTTGTAATGACGAGACATTATTTTTAATGGGTATTGATAGAAACATGATAGACAAGAAAGAAATAATATCTACTTAATGAAAAGCAAATTGAAATATAAGTATTTTAGTTAAAAAAAAATTGAAATGCTACTCAGTGTTATGAAATAAACTGTTTAAGCAAATTAAAAAACTGAAAATTATGGATCAGCATTCGTATTAAATACTATTACATTTAGTATAATTACTTATGTAAAATAAAACTTCGTTATTCATATACATGCATTAAAATACACCTTTTGTCAATAAAATATTATATACATTAATTGAATGACGTAATAATGTTTGTCTGAATATAAAATAATTAAAAAATAGAAATAAAAGAAGTGAAAAATATCAATAAATAGTAATTTGTATTATCATATTATTATCTTTACGATTTAAGCTTCAATATATATGTTACTACATTTTTTTCAGTAAAAACTATTTATTTTGCTTGGAGAAATACATATAAGTTTCTTATACTATTTTCTTCTAGGGTTTGCATTTCTTTGTCTTTATAAATTTGTCATTTATCGACATCGTTTCTAAATATTATTTTATCAATATAGAAGTCTTTACTAAATTGACAAGGTAAGGCATATTTAATTTACACAAACCCCATGTTCACAACCACTTGACGTTTCTTATTTTATTATTTTATCAATCAAATTGATCACGAACATTGTATCAATGTTCAACTATTGATCTTCGCTAAGAAAAATATCAAATTGATTTTGGTCATTTAATTGAGTTTATGAGGGTACATTCATATCTGCAACATTATTATTGCATCTTCTGTACATTGTATTGTTTCACAATTTCTAATTTGTAGACTAGCCATCACACTCATACAGTAACAATTTTTACTCAAACATGACCTAACTTTGAGAATACATAATCGAAAATAACCAAGAATCATTCATAGATGATTAATTAAAGTTTTACTACAAAATCATTTTTATATCTTGTTTCTTTTTTACGTGGCTCTAAGACAATTCTATTAATAAAATGGTACAAATTTAGAGCTTTAAATAAAAATTATTATCAATTTTTCCTCTATCAATTTATATGTAAAAAATTTTATTTATTTTGAGTAAGTTGAAATTTATTGAATTGAAATCACATCTGATTCAGACTTCTTCCATATTGTTTAAAATGTATGTACCCTCTATTGAATAAAAAATTGATAATAAAATAGAAGTTAATAAATCACTTGGTTTATTGTGTATTATGAATAAATTTTTATAAATATGCATGTATTGAATAAATGAATACGTAAATATGAATGTTTAATTCTAATAATGTAAAATCTTTTTTTATCTATGAGATTATTTTATCTAGTATAAATATAATAATCATATTTGTAATTTTTAAAGTAAATTGTTTTATAAATTTATATTTTAAATATAATATATATATAATATATTATATAATATATATAATATATATAATATATATAATATATAAATATAAATATATATAATAAAATATAGGTTTTGTATCTTTTGAGAGCTAAATTAATTTAAGAGTAATATTAATACGAATGCTGTTAAAAAATTAAATTGAATTAATTTTTTCTACGATGAGGCTCGGTCGATAAACTAGAAATTTCATATAATCCAATCAACATGTTTGCCTGGATCGAACATGGTAGAGTGGATTATTTTATGTTTCTGAAGACTTTTTTGGGTGACTTTATTTTATATTTTTGTTATACAATTATAATTATAATATAAATTTAATGGTCTAACGTTTGCTTAGTTTATTATTTATTTTATTTTACTAAAGCATTAATATACTTATGATGAATTTTTTGTTCATTTTAAATAAATTCATTAAAAAAAAGCTTAAGAACATAATTATTAAAAATAGTTATCGATGCTTGGATTGGACTGAGAAAAGGGAATTTTAATTTTTCAATTTTCTTCCTATATATTGTTAATAACAAATTGAACAATTATGAATGCATAAGCTGTGTATTAATTGAAACACGAATCGAATATAAAAAATCGCATAATAAATCGAGATTAAAAGGATAAATTACAATATGAATGCAATTGAACGAGAGTCCAGCATTGGTCGTAGTCCTTCCGATTTCGAAAAAGATGGAAGAAAAGAAGAAGCGAAAGTCGAAAACACGCATTCGATTAAATACATATGTGAGTGTGTGTGTGACAAGCAGCGACGTTACAACAGGTGAGAGTGGCGCTAATATAAATGAGGATCAAAGTTACTTGATGTGAATATTTTGTATATAATAATGATGATGCGTATGCGAATGTTAATAATCACGCAAATCATTTTTAATATCCATAAGTATGCCAATATAAATTTTCTGAATTCGAAGATTTCTTTTTTACTTTCGAAAAATGAAATTTTGGAAAAGTAGAACGGAGAAAAAAGATTGTCGTTTGTTATTTATCTTTATCTATTAAATTATTTCCAACGACTGAAAAATAGTTGAAGTTGTTACTCTGATATTAAAGTGACAGCTTTTTAAAATAAAATGAATTGGCATTATTATTATATGCAACATTAATTTAAATATTTGATACATATTGATTGTCACCAAGTAATGAACGTCAAACTCAATTACTTAAGTGTTTATCTTTCTTTCGTTAACTTGAAAAAAAAGCCACTTTTTATAGCTTTACTTTTTTTTTAAGATGTCGAAACTTTCAAATTTTTTCGATATGTCGGATAATATATGAAAAACGGAAAGAAAAATAGAAGGTAAGAAACGAAAGAGATAAAAAAAGCTTCGTATACCCATATGTCTTGCAACAGAAAATATTTCAAAAAAGTTCAATTTTTCAAGAAAATGATGCAATTTCCTTTTCTATACCGTTGAATGTAACTTATCGATCACATGAATATTAACAAAATAAATATGAATTTAATTAAATCTTTTATATTGCTAAAGATGTGTCTTTGTATTGTATTTGCTCGGAAATTAGCTCGCAACTTAAAATTATCAATTGAAGTTTCTATTTATACAGTTATATAATTTATTGCACTTGTAATAGAAGCTTTACTATAAATTTAAAAATAAAAAAGATTGCTTTCTGCTAATTCATCATGAAAGCAATTAATATTGATATTTCTTTCAGTTTTGATGTTTATATTGTAATAATAATTTTATGATTAACTAATTATTATTTTCCTATGTGATTAACTAATTATTATTTTCCTATGGAAACTTTATCTATTGTTAAACAAGCATTTGTAAGTTTAAAGAAGTTCAATAAAATTATTTTCACAATTATTTTTCAATTATATTTTTTTTTGCAACAATAATATTTTTAATAAAGAGTCTTTATGCTTTATGCAATAACGAAAAGAATTAATGCAGAAATTACATGTATAGAATCGAGCGGTATAGAAAGACACTGTTCTTTAAGTAAAGTAAAATAAAGTGAAGCATCATACTAAGTATATAAGTTTCATAACAAATAAATATAGTAAATCGTTCGATCATCGAAATAAAGGAGATAATTTTTATATAAATTTAATCTTTGCAAGAGAGTTTTGTAAATCCTTATGTTCCTAAAATTGTAGAATAAAAATTGCTCAGTCGATTATGTATAGTAGAAATGTAAGAGAAAATATAGAATATAACAATTCATTAATTGATAAAAATTTAAATTTAATTGAGAAGATTGATATTTGTACATGGAGAACTATAAATATATGGAAAATTTGTATGAATTATAGTTCACTTTTAATAGAAACAATCAAGATTGTAAAGTATATTTTGCGGCAATTGGAAATAAATTTTATAATATAAAGCTTATAAAATTAATAAATTATCAAGCTTTGAAATGTTTTTTTGGTTCGCTAATAATTCGTCCGTACTAGAAAAAAATTTTTTATAATTAATTTTGCATGTAACCATAAAACGTTGTCTTGTTTTTAAGATCAAAGTTCTGTTAAATTTTATCGGATAATTATGAAAATTGTAATGAAAATGAGAAAGGATAACAGCAACCAAGAAAAGATTTGAAAGAAGCAAATGCTATAGCAAACTACAAATGGGAAGAGAAAATTCGATGCGGCATAGTTCATTGAATTCACTGCATCCCTTGGCAACAATGTAGTAAAGCGAATAAAAGAATGTAATAAAGCGAATAAAAGAATGTAATAAAAGGCTCCGGACGCGAGTTCGTTGATGCTCAGTCTTGTACTCTGTACATTTTATTTTCCTCCAGTTTTTTACTTGTATGCATATGTAACGTAGACATTTATACATATACGTATATTATACGCATTATACATACTTACTGAAATGTCAATATTGTATGTACCATTAGAATTGTATAATACCTTCAGTGCCTTATTCTATAGATTTATTCGAAGACCTTTTTATCAGAGGCCTTTTACATTCCAAGTGTATATTTCTGTACATGAATTTTATGCGATCTTTTCCGAATAAGCGACAAATGGAAAATGATCGATTAAATAAAGGAAAATTGTATTGTAAGTGCTAGTCACTTGTTATAGTAAAAAGAAGAATAAAGTTCTTTGATTAGATTAAACATGGCCATTTTTATCATTTCTATCTACCTTTAATAATCTGTTACTCGGAAGATTTGCTTTAAATGCTAGCTGTTTTCTACAATGTTCTAATACCTTGACAATATTTTGACATTTATTTAATGAACACATCAATGAAAATGAAGTTTAATGTTTTTTGAACTATAAATTATAAATTCATTTATAAATAACATCTTTATCTATTTATTATTAAAATTAAAAATTTATTTTAAAATAATACACTACTAACTTAGTTTATCTACTCTTTTGAAATACGTTGTTTCATTAAACGGCTTACTTCGTTTTCCATAAATTACGATTATAAGAAACATTTTTGCCATAAAAATTTCTTTTCCAAAGCTGTGAGTTACGGAGCCTCGAAACAACTCTGTCTGCAATTATAATATACATTGTTGTCCTGTCATGTAAATTCTTGACATTTTAAAGGAGGACTTTTCTCATTCTTCAAACATTCTCGTAAAACTTTTCAAAAAATTTTTCCACGTTCTCCTTTTCGAATGACATCAAAAAATAATGATCGATGGTCAAAGTACAGCTAAGAAACAACGTCTACAGTGAAGTCTATGCCACAGGTGAAATCTTTGTTATTTAATTTGTTATAATTGTTGTTATTTTCTTTGTAATTTGATAATTCTTTCATATATTCAATGATTTTCATATGTATTTTTTATAAACTTTACGAGCACCGCTTTAATATATTTTTTCATCATTTATTTTTGTTACAATTACCGAAAGGTAATATTATTTAATTTTGATGCATGTTTTTCTACCTTTTCCATTTTAATAATTTATTTATACGGACCAATCAATAATTTCATCAAAATAACAAATGAATATCTTTTTAAATGTTTTTATAGAAAGCTATTATTTAATTGAAAACATTTTTTTGTAATATGTCAAACAAGCTTCTTTTATCACTTCAGATTTATATATAAAATGTGTTTATTAAATTTATGAAAATAATGAAATATAATATCTATAATATCGTGCAAAATTTAATTATCTTGTTTTCAATTGATATAAATATATTTTTATGATTACCTATTGTAAATAACTATATAATTATTATGTGAAGCTAAATATAATAAACGTATTTTTACATTTTAGTAATATATAAATAGTTTCCTCCAATATTATTACTATTCTTAATTTTTTAGTTCTAAATTATTTAAGTGACCTTAAACTGTAATGCAATGTAATATAGATAATTTATTTGAAATTTAATTATTATCGAAATTAAAGAAAAAATATTATTTATATGACTGTCAATCATACTAATTTTTATTTCATATTCTTAATGCTTTTCGTTATATAAAGAGTTTCAACTTGAGTATATTATTTTATAGCTTTATGAGTTTTTATGTTGTCACTTTTGTAAACGTTACCACAAATAAGAATTTAATACCGAAAAAGTAATGCAATTATTAGTATTGAGTGTGTAATTTATTTTATAAAGATATTTGACTAATATTTAGAAACATACCGAAAGTATGATAGATGTCAGTAAGAGTTACTTTACTAAATATTCACTGTAACTATACAGGCTTAACTGAAAAGAAAATATAAACGGAAAAAATGGACAAGTCAGTCTATACAATAATAGGTTTACATTTTACATATTTTATTTTACATATTTATTTGAAATATTACATATTTTATATGAAAATTTTTTTTTATTTCTATTATTTATATTTATAAGGAAAAGCGTATAAATGTATTCAATATTTTTAAAAGTTGTGTAAATATTAAATAGAAAATAAAAATTTATATTAAATATAATAATTAAGTTTTTAGATTCAGTATTTTTAGAAATTATATTACTAATGATTTTTAGAATAAAATAATGGTTTGAAATTTTATCGTTAGATAATAAAATAAATTAGGGAATCTTAAAATATTTCTGCAAATTAAACTCTTAAGAAATAAAAATAAAACATGTTAAAAACATAAAATGGTTATATTATTTTTAAATTCGATATAAATGGATTTGTTTAATAATGAAAATAATGAACAAAATTTTATGATAATAGTTGAATAAATTACATAAAGATTAAAAAGTGCATTTGAATAAATATATGTAAATTGAAAAAATAATGGCATCATAAATACTAAAATCATAACACTAAAATTTAGTTGATGTTATATGAGGTTTCATTTGTAAAATCGTAAAAATAGTCAAAAACTATAAAATGTTATTTATTGCTTATAAAAATAAATGTTTTATAAGAATGTTATTAATGAAACAGAATATCAACTTATTTTATTTTGGCATACTTTTTATGTGAAAAACGATTTTTTCATTTTAAAATTGTAATAGTTAAACAAATTTGTAGTTATAGTTTATTTTATAAATTTTTATTTAACTATACTAGATTGATAGTATTAATGTATTTTTAGTATAAACGGAATGAATATTGATAAATTTTTAAAGTTATTTTTTATATACATTTATTTATTAGCTGAATTCATTGAAGTTCCTATTAATAGGGTGGTTAAAACATATAATTTATTAATAATAAAATTAAATTACAGTGGAAATAATACTTATACTAATATTTATGTTTGAAAAATAGATATGCATACACTCACAGATGTAAATATATGTATATATATATATATATCTATTACACCAGGAGTCACTGATTTTATTTGCATTAGGATAAAATTATAAATTCGTGCTAAAATTAATCCAGAAATATCATACACATACAATTCTGTAATTTTTTTTCCTCTTCATTAAATAAAATCTATTGTAATAAACAAATAAAAAATCCCACATGATAGCTTAAAATAGTAGCAAATGAATAGTGTGGGTGGGTAACTGTCCGCCTTGTCTTATCAGTAGCTAATTGAAGTGGGTGCAAGTGTTGCTCTTTAATAAAACTCAAGCCACAATTATTAGGTCGAGTAATTCAAATCTATTTAGGTCAAGGCTCCATTGCACCATTAATGGTCGCGTGCCCATAGTTTTTCTTACCTCGCGTATCGAGTATGGAGATTGATTGGTGTTATTGTAGATGATATGGAAATATATCCATTTTTCCTTTTTACGGAATGAAGAGCTTTCGTTTATTGAAAAATATGAATTGGGTTCTAATTCAATTTTTTGGAAAAGGAGCATTAAGAAAATATACAATATGGCCGGGGAAAGGGGGCAGATAGGAAATAGATAGGCGATTAAATAAAAAATAAATTGTGTTAATTTATCATATTGTAAACTATGTTTATTGCTTAACACTGAAGTATATTGTATCTTGAAAAATCATGGGATCAATAATTAAGGATGATAGATAAAATAAATACTTATGCAAATAATGTCCAACCTGAAATATTTGAAAAATTCTTTTACTTTCGAAGTCTTATAATAAATATAAATATAAGTCAGTATTAATTAAAAAATTTTCAAGTAACGATGCGTATAATATTTAGAGAAGATAAAAGGTAATAAACATAAATATAATCCAATGATGACTTGCATTGCGTGTGAGAATTTTGGAAATCCTTTATTGTAGCTTTTATATTATTATATAAGCATAAATATCGCACACCTATAGAAAAAGTTATTAATACGTAGCAGAAATCGTTAATTTCCAAAATTCATAGTAAAAAAATCAAGCACTTAATATCAATATTAATATATCTTTACCATTACAATAAAGATACAATTGTTCAAAGCTGTAATTTTACAATAAATAAAGTCGACTTATTGTTATATGAAGATTTATTTATAGATAGTCTTAATTCATATCAATAATTTGTTTTTTTAAAGTTTTCTATTTTGTAAATAAATTAAGTCATAAAAATTTTAAGAGTTTGGTGAACATTTTCATGTATTTGTTATTATATTTAGAATTATTCGAATTATATTTATATTTAGAATTATTTGAATTATATTTATATTCAGCATTATTATAGATATTATTATATATGGTATTTGTATTATATTTACAACTATAAACTTAATGGTAGAAAATCCTTTATAATATCGTAATCGAAACAAAACGACAATTCACTTTATGAAGGTATTTTCATATCAAATTGGCTGTATTTGAGTTTAAAAAAATAACAATATTATCGTAAGAATTTTGATTTCTATCTACGTTTTCATTTTTAATAAACTATATAATTATATAATAAAAAAACATAATTATAAAGTATTACTTTTAAAATAAATTTTAGAATAATACATAATTTTACAATATGTAATGATAAAGATTTGAACAATATCGTTCTACACAAAAGAAATGAGTGTTACTGAACTATAATATTTGTCTCATAATGTAATAAATAGCACGGACACTAATAATATTCCAAAACACATTCAAAATCAATTCCATTAACTTGGCTTAAAAACATAGAATATAAAAATAAGTGACTCTTCATTTTTCAAAAATTATTAAAGAAATAAATACACTTCACATCTATATTTCGAAATAAGTTATTCATGCAACAATTTATTATATCAATGCTTCAACAAATGAACTTGATGCATTTATATATCATATAATCTAGTACGCGGCCAATAATACAAGAATGCTAAGTAAAAAAGAAAATGGAAAAGGAATGCTAAAGAAAGTAAAAGGAATTTATATGAAAACCAAGTGAAATCTTGGAAGGTGAATCATGAATTTCGTTTATTAATCCCATCAACATGCATTGATGTGTACTTTCATCATTCTACATGAATACGTATCCTTTTCATTGCTGAGCAAAAAAGTGAAAACAAAATCAGGATGAATTGAAAGGAGAATGGGAATTTTAAAGGGAGCCTCAAAATAAAAGAAGATGCGTAGTTTTTTGGAAATTTTTTCGGAATCTTTGTAATAATGTGCAATAAATATGAATGTAATTGTCAATTGATTTTCTCACGTAATATATAATTATTATATCATATTGAAATTCTAATAATTCAAATCGCAAGTTTTTCTATATACGTTATATTTGAAATTATATTCTTTTATATAACTGATTTTATTATTTAGCTGTCAAAGTTAACAGTTTTATTGGCAATAATGTATTTATTTATTGGCTGGATTTTAGTACAAGTTAATCTTAGATTTTATTCCTTCTAATTTTAATATCTTTAAGTCAAAACAAATTTTTACAAATACTTAATTAGAAATGAAATAATTCAATTTTATGAACCATCAAAATTAAATAACTATTTTGAATTAATGTTTATTTTTAAATATTAAATAGTTGTATAAAAAAAAGGTCGTGCCATTTTACATTACATTTAAACTCCGCAAATAATAATTGAACAAATGTCTTTATAAAGTTGATCAATTTATTTTTGAAGATGCTTAATAAAAATCATTATTTTGACGATGAGTTAATAAGTATAGCGAAAATGTAACAATAGAATTTAATAACTCACGTGAATGAAATAAGCATACAAAAGTATTATGCAGAAAACAATTATTATAACTATATTTTCTAGTATGAGTGTGTACATAGAATATAATAGTTCGACTATTTTATAAATATGCATTACATTAGACTTAAAATTAAAAACGTAAAAAGTATGTAATATATATATATATATTTTATTTTAATTTTTAATATATCTACATCTTAATACTTAATAAGTTGCTATCTTATATTCAATAGATATTAAAGCTGGCCGAGATAAACTTGAAAGAGGAAGTGCATATTTCAGACGCGCTTAGACATAATACTAATAATATACAATAAAAAGTGATTATAAATATTGGGTTTTTCAATATAAATTTAATGTAAATTTAAACGCGGAATTTATATTACGTGGCAGCATGATTTACATAATACTTCTTTATTTATAATTTGTGGGCTGAAGAATGCACAATTTTAAAATGTACTAGTCTAAATAAAACTCCATTGTGACTTTTAGACGTTAATTCCGCAATAAGTAAGACAAAATCTCGTTTATATCTGATATAACAGAATGGCTCACTGAAAAGTAAGACAAAAACTTCAATGTTATTGCGATATTTAATTCACTTCCTATCCCCCATAACGCATTCCTGTAGTAAATATTAATTCAGCGCAGCACGTAAAATGCAGAAAATAAAATAATGTCTGTTTAAAGTGCACGAATATTTATGTGAAACGTAATTAAGCGGCATCAAGAATCTTTGCCACAAAGTTACTTCCCTTCCTATTCCTTTTCGTAGCTTCTTAGGTACATCTAATGGGACGCGGGCAACCCCCTGTCGAATTTTCATGCCGCGAACAAGGCTGAAACGAAAGGAGGTGCATGTCATTTCAGATTTTTGTCAGGTCCGAGTTGTCGACGAGGCTGTCGACCTTCTGCCGCAGGCGCGACCATATATATAACGGGGAAATATGCAAAAAGGAGGCACGCGTGCATGAGAGTTCGTTGGCTGCGGGGCTGTACTATTTTCGATGCCCCAGGAGTCTCTGGATTTATCATTGATGGCGTATTTTTAGCTCCGTTGGAGGATTTCTTGGGCCATTACGTGCGTTATTCCCGGAACGTTCGGATGCCGTAGGCTTCTTCCTTCGAGTGGCGCGTGGTAATAATGAACTTAAGTGGGTAAAAGCAGTGAATGTAAATTTCAGGAGGTTTGAGACATATTATTCCCTGACGTATGATTTTCCGTCCTCAAAATCTATTGTGACGTTCTGAATCGTATAATTCTATTTTATGTGCTTCGAGTTGTTTATATTTTTCAAGTGATGGAAATTTTGTTATTGGTTTAAAAACTGTTGGGTTAAATAGCAGACGCGCAAAAGTTATAAGAGATTTTGCTTACTAAGTTATCTCGTTCGATTGACGAAATAGTTCAAAAAATATTGTTGCTATTTATATTACACTTTCGCAGCTATACAAAAACAAATTTTTCGAAAATTTACAATCACTTATTATTTTACAATCTGTAAATTACTTTACAATCACAATACAAATATTTAAAGTATGCTTGTTTTTATCAATTGGAGATTATTAAATGTATCGAAGAATGTTGCTTGGGCATATATCGTTGATTTTATGGTTAGATTGCATGCCTATGTGTCTTTATAATAATTCCTGTAAGTACTTAGTACTTGCTTTGTTTATAATTTAACATCGTATTTGATTATGTACGTTTATGTAATATTGATTATGAACGTATTAATCGCAGGGAATATAAAATCTTACTATAGTAATTAATGTGTTCTATAAATGTGGGAAAGCAATAAAAATGATTAAAATTCAGTTGTCATAAAATTGATATTTATAGTTATGTAAAATGTAGTAATTTATCTGATAGAAAAATGTGAATAATAAAGCATAAAACTTATAATACAAATGCAAGTGTAAAGATTTTATGAAAGTATTATTCCTTTAATTGTATTGCACTATGTATCTGAAGATTTTATAAAATAAATAAGTTGTTTTAGATATTTTTTAAATATATAAATTTACAACAATAGTTATAAAGTAGATGAAAATAAAATTGTTCTTTGATAGCCTTTCAACACCTAGAATGTTTTATTTTTTTAAATAGCAATTGTAATGAAATTGATTGAAATGAAATTGTAATGGAATTTGGCGCTCTTGTCTATTCATTATAAAGACAAAATGCTTTCACTACAATTATTTATAGTTATCAATTGAAGGAATTAATTCATCATGATAAAAAGCTGTAAGATTTATATACTACAAAAACATTAAAATATTTATTAAGTAGAAAAAATTTGTTAAAATGTAATTATAATTCTAAATACCCGGTTAGAATAGGTCGACATTTTTATTATTATTTCTTATAGTTATTTCATGAACGAATATTTATTTTTATTGTTTTTTATTGTATATTTAATATCTTCTCTCAGATATCACAAATGGATTTTAAAAGTAATCTAACGATTTTATTTTTCACAATGTAATTATCAAGGAATGAATAAACTTATTTGTACTTAAAAACAATTTAATTGCGTATTAATAAGTATAATTCCGTTTTTCACTATTCCCAGTTATATTTAAGTTTGCCCTCGATATTCAACTTAATGATGCATAATAGTGTTGCAGAATTTTTACAAGCCACGTAGTTGATGTGGAATGAAACTGAAAGCCAAGTTTCGTATTGCCGTAGACAATCCTATGGCGTTCTTAACAAGAGTTGCCACGTAAGCAGGTCCAGCTATAGTATTACTTTATAATCATCCCCTCTCTCTCTCTCTCTCTCTATCTCCCTCTTTCTCTCTCTTGCTTTTACAAACGGCTTCTAAGCCGGGATTTAAATTAGTTTAACTTGAAAAAATTAAACGAGTCGTGTGATTGAAATGTCTTAAAGTGACACTCTTACTCTGATTTAAATAAGAAGTTACTTGAATCATATGTATATTTAATTTATTCACGATGCTTTATTTGTTATTCGGTAAAATCAAAGGCAATTTTTCTGAGTTGGCAAAATTACGGTGTTTTTAAAAAATTTTGGCTTTTATCAAATTTTTCAACGGCATCATTACTAAAGCATGTAAACATTAATTTAATTCCAACGATATAATTAACAATGAAATTAATCGTACATTTTTTAATTTTATTGACCACAGATTTGAAAAAACTTTAGAATAAATGCATAATTTTTTGTAATTACATTAATAATAAACATTAAAATAAACATCATAATGTAATAAAAATCATTTGTTTTCAATCATATAATTAAATATTAAACAATAATTACGGAAGGAATAAACATTTGATCTAATCCAATGTAAATGACGCTTCTCTGTTTTAAATATAACCATAAAAAAAGAGTGATCTGACCAAATAACATTTATTGTTGAGAATCGTCGCGCCAAGGAACAATATAGATACGACTTATAAAAGACCCGACTGTAATATTTCTTCACTTTGTTCAAAATTTTTTTCCTTTGTACCCATGTAATCTGTAAGCACGATGCGTATAAAAGATTTCTTATTAAGTGACTATTTAAGTGGAAGTTAGACCATAAAAAGTAAAGCTTTTCCAAATATTAATTCAAATAAAAATTATATACCGACGAAAAAATGAAGACAATGAAAATATTATACATTTGAAAAAATGTATATTTAATTGAATGTGGTCTATGAATTGTAAGCTTTTGTCCTTTACAAATGTTTCTTTATAATGAATTTCATTTGACCACTTTTGCTTGTGTACATTTAATACAAATATTTACAAATAAAGGCTTATAATACAAATAAAGGCCTGTGTATATAATACAAATAGCCAATTAATTAATATACACATGGTTTATCGGTATGTAGTTAATGGTCGCAGATATTATTTCAATAATATATTGTAATACAAGTTTTTTATTCAACTTGAAATTAAATCCAATACTAATATTAATTAATATTTGAAATTAATTTTTGCGCGCAAGCGAGCTTTAATTAAAAATACACTTTTTTGACAGATTCAGAAAATACGATATGGTACAAAGTTTGCTTGCGTTTTTCTTACTGTTCTCTTCTTGTGGTAAAGGGGGGCAGGGTCTAGTTTAATAATGTAAAGGGGCTGGAAGCAAGCGGGTAACAATATCGGTAAAGGAAGTATGTCCTTAAGTTTGCGACTGGCGTACACGTTATAAGTTCGCCTTGTACGATCGAGAGATTTAATAAATCGGATCGGCAATCGGCGCGGTTCTTGGATTATATGTGCAGAGCTCGCCTTATCTTGCTTTCTCCCTCCCCGTCTCACTTTCTCTCTCTCTCTCTCTCTCTCTCTCTCTCTCTCACCAATCCTGTATTCAGTGGTTAGGAAAAAATGGTAGAGACCTACCAACAGTGAGAAGTTTTTAGCTAAAACAAGTGAATTTTGCAGTGTTAAAATTTCTTTGGCCTTATGTTTGCTAGCAGCTAAAAGAAACAATAACAGTAGTTTTTATTGACTTGATTGATCATAGACATACAATGTTAAACCGGGAATTTATGGAAGTGGTATTCAAATATATTAAGCATATTTTTTATTAATAATAAACTATTTCAGAAATTACAAGTAAAAATTTTTTTTATTATTATTTTATTATTTCTTATTTTTTGAAATGTAATAATATTTATTTTTAATATAATGTAAACTTTATTAAAAATTTGTTTAATTATTGCTACTTTCAAATAATTAAAAAGATATTGATGAATTATATATTTGAAAGAGTATAGTGTTTATTAGAAAAGAGTAATCGATGTTACTAGTGATGAAATGTTTCGATTTTTAGCTTAACTCAATATTTACTTCGTTATGATAAAACTCTTGTCCATTAATTATCTAGATAATATATTCTTCATAAATTCAATTATGTTCAATTGCTTTTTATAAATATAAATTTTTTATCATATTCATTTGCGCATTTACTAATATTGTAACACGAAAAGAAATGAATGCCCGATGATCAACAAAATGATCATATGGCAATAATATTAACAATCGTATCCGATATAATTTATATTTGTTAATTGCCATGTATCTATATGTGCTTAGAATTTTTAATAACAAATAAGATTGACTTTAAAGGAGACAGAGTCATATTCAATTAATCTTTAAGCCCTTATGTATTTCATGCAATACCAATTCTTATTACCTATTAAATACATTTTTATTTTTCATTTTACATTAAATACATAAAATACATTCTTATTTTTCTTCATATTTTAAATGCAAGGTTTTAAATGCATGCTAATTATGCTTGTTGTAATTAATTTCCGTGCTATAGTGACTGATACAATAACTAAAGCAATTTGTTTCGCATACTAACACCATTTATCCAAAATTCAAGTCGTTGTAACATTGAGATATTTGTATTTTCAATTTGCATACGTATTGCGAAATTGAATTGCAGGCTCTTACCATCTCTATAAATTTCGTTTGGCGAATTTTTTTCAAAAGCTCAGCACAGACTCTTAACATACAGTCACACTCGAGGCTTCTTTATAAAAATCTAAACAATAACGAAGCCTGAGAACGAGAAGCAGTCGGTAGTGTTGCATTTTTTCACATGCACCATGACATCGAGCCGCGGGTGGCGCACGTTCGCCTGTTTTTTTTTAAGAACTCGACTTATTGTTGGTCTGCAAGAGCGTGGATAAATTCACAGCAGCATCGATGATACGTGCGCATGCTTCTTCTTTTTATTCAAGCGCCTCGGATTTCACCGTTTTACTCCGGGTACGATAGAAGAAAGATCGCTTTCGCCTTTAGGCGCATGCGCGCACGCTTGTGAGAGTGCGAGATGTAATCTCGATGGGCGAATCATCAGATGAAGAATATTCTATTGGCGTAGTGATGAGGACTATATGGTTGTCCAAGTAAAGATAGTAGAATGTTTTTACTTTCGTTGATTGTTTGCATAAAAATGACTTGCTAATAATAATGATGCTCTCAATGATGATTATTGACTATACATTGCCAAAATAATCAGCAAAATTATTTGAAAGAACATGCAGACCCAATGTTTTAAAATAAAAAGTTTCTATATATATATATACGTATATTCAGTATTATTTTGTGTTTGATCTTTTTTTTTACTGTATTAATTCTACAATGTATAACATACGCACAAGGTCTTTAATATTATAAAGTATAGTACTTTTTTATATTAATTTTAAGTTATAGTAATTATTTTTACAACAATAGTTTTAATATACAGTATTTTGTAAATTAAAAGAAAATTAGTATGATTGAAGTAAGGAAAAATATACCAAAATATCTTTTTATATAAATTATAAAATCAATTATTAAGCATTCTATTTGGAACTAATAAAATGTCTACTTTTACACATAAGTAAAAATGAAAATTATTTTAAAACTTGGATTTATTTTTCAATACTTGTAAACAGTAGTTGTAAATATAAGTTTCCAGTATTAAAAATAATTTCTCTATAGTAATATAAAGTATTGATTATAATCTAAACATAAATAACTACTGTAAAGTGTGATTAAGATTACAAATATATTTTTAAATGCAATATAATAAGCGCAATATACCATTTAAGCAGATGTTAAACGATATTCAATAACTATTGATATCTGAGTAGATTATTTATTAGAACTATTTCCTAGTTTTATAGTATATAGTATAGTTATCTGACTTTATCGTCATCTTTGAATTTGATGTTTGATTTTGATATTTTGTTCTTTATCTTATATTGAAACTATTTCAAATTAAGATCATTTATGGCTTATTATTTTTTAAATAATTCCATTATATATGATATTTTATCTGGGTGCATCTCTATGTGTGCCTGTGCGTGTATTTATTCAGCTTTAATATTACGAAGTATTGTCCAGTTTATAATTTTGTCTTATATTTTTAGAGAACAATATTTTTAGCGCAATTAATAGAATAGTTTCTAAAACTCATGAAAAATTTCATTTTAGATTTTCTTTACGTATAATGTCATTGAGAATGTAGATCCATTAATTATTGTTGGTACTTTCAAGTAAGAAGAACAGAAACCAAAATAAACTGAAATGAAATAAATAGAGGATTCAATGTATTGTAAACTATTAAACATTATATAAAACTTGGTTTATGTTAATGTTTAATGCTTGAAACCTTTAACCTTATAACATTTTGTTTCAATGTTACTAAGAAACTGCGATAGTAGCAAAATTCTAGTAGTACAAGTAGTAATGTAGGTAATGTAACATTTATACGAACCAAATTGATTTTAAAACTTTATAATATAATTTTGGATTGCATAATATAATTTTTATTATGCCTTATTCGAAGATTCAACATTAATTTTTAACGTATTATAATTTGATTTTGTAATCATTTAATAGATTACTTGAAGTTAAATATTAATTAATAATTATTTTTATAAATACTGAAATTAATTATGTACATTCTCTTCATCTTAAATAATATTTTTTGTCCATAATAGTTTATAAATATTCATAGTTATTTATGAATTTATTTATACATTATTAAAGGTTCGTAAGAAGGTATTTTAATTGAGCTTACTATTCATATTAGTTATTGCGCAGTATTAAAATAGAAATTTATTATTCATTAAAATTAATCACAGTATTAAATCTCTTTACCATTAGATCAGTTTAAATACGTTAAACTGATGTTATAATTTTATAAAATGATGCTGTTCAATTTTTATGCCACACAATACACAATCATTATTATAATAGTATACATGACTTTAAATAAATAAAGTAATAAAATTAGAAAATTATTTTATAAGTTTTTGAATAATCATAATCTAGTTGATTGGAGTCAATAAATTCAATTAAATTTAATCTATATATTTAATCTATATATTTAATCTAGTATATAGTATAGTATAGTATAGTATAAATTTAATTTAGTATATGGCGTAAATTCTTAACCATACCTTCTTATATGTATTTAAAACCTTTTTATAATCCAGTTCAATGTATTCTAAAAGCAATTTTTTTTATTATATTATCAATATGACAGCATTCAAACTATTTGATAAGAAACAGCTATATAAAAGTAAATTAATCTTCTATCGTTACATAAATATAAGCAATTGAATGTAAAATAAATATTTGTTTTGCAAAATGTTACTTTATCACTAGTTCAATACTGTTAAGGTGGGTATAAGTCAATATCAAGATAATCTATTCGGTAATATAGGTATATATATAAATATATGTATAATATAGGTAGATATTTCATTTAAATCAAAACAAATAACGATAGTCTATTCATCATTTAGCAGTTGGAATCAGCAGTAACGGCACTACTTGATTAGATAAAGACGGTACGGCTCTTATCGGCTGTTGTCTTCTATTTTTCCAACACTCTCTCTAAGATAAACTTCAGCGGTATTATATGTATACGCAGGTATGATGTGCTCTTGATAAGGTAAGAGGTCATAGCATTGTATCTCTGCAGCTTGCGCCGACTAAAGAGGCATAATTCTATGAATTATTGTAATCGTGTTAAAGTCATCACTATATTAGGAGGTGGTGAAAAAGTATGTATTTAAAATAATTTAGACACTTAACTTGGAGAGGATTTATCTGCATGAAATAGAAGTTCTGACATATTTTGAATCTTGCAAGACGGAATAAGCTATGAAGTCTCTGTAACTATAATTAAAATAATGTATGTCACAATAAGTTAAAGACAGGGACTTGTTGCTAAATTATTTGATGATGATGATGATGATGACGATGATGTTAATAATAATAATATAGATGATGATGACATTAACTCCGAATGAATTTGCACAGTTATATCACTAACTCGCGTTTAATGTGGATTCGAACGGAAGCTTACGAATCTGGATGAACTGAATTTCAAAGTGAAGTATAAAGAAATAACAACTTCTAAAATAATGTTGACTTCAGATCCTTTCACAAGATGCACACGGTTAACTGCATACGATTATATGAATAGCATTTCATATAAGACACTAGCTATTCGTGATATACTCCTAGTTCGGAATACACGACCTCTTATCATATATTTACAATATCTGTAAAGCTACTTATTCAAAATTTTTAACGTTTAATTAAATTAATACTTAATTTTCTTTCACAATAACAATTTTTTTTTAATAAAGAATAACCTTGTACAGTATGTATTTCGCATTAACTATTATTGTCTATTCTTTCATTTAATTGTCATATACGTTACATAATACTAGTGCTTTGATATTGTGCCGCATTTATGAGATGATTATGAGATAATTAACTATAGAAATGCTTAGGCTTAGTTGCGAAAAAGGACAGTGCTAAGTTCAATTTCTACCTTTTTGTCGAAATGATTTGAGGTATTGTATTATTATATTATATTATACTGTACAATGTTATATTATATTATATACATTAAATTTATTATTCTTCTCAGATCAAAATCATAAGAGAAATTGAATATAAGCCATATAACACACACCATAGTATTACCATTCTAATTATATTTATACAATTATTCAAAATAGCAAATTTCTCGTATAATAATTACTCTCCATCATGTATATTTTTAGTATCTAAAGTATTTAAGGTAAATATATTAATATTGTCAATGCAGATTTATAACTTCTAATTGAATATTTCTCAGATATTTTACTAAGCTATTTATGATTTTGAAAAATTTATAAATAAATTAATTATTCGTAATGCATTGAATTAAATTAAGTTTTCGTTCACCTCAAGTATACAGTATCCGCAATATTTGCTTAAATTTTATCTACCATTCCATATTTATATTCACACCATCTACTTTAAAATAGATTCATTTTTAACATGTAATTCTCTTACCGGAAATCTCTATTACGCTAACTAGAAAATAAATAGCTTTAATTTAAAAGCAAAAATAATTGTAACCATGCTCAGTATACTTAATTTCCTTATGTAATAAATGAATATTCCCTTCATATAATAATATAAATAATATTTCTTAACAAAAACTGTGACGCTTTAGGAGCATTTAAAGCTAAGCAAGAAAAATGTTCCATCATCATAGGGTAGACCAAGTTACGTTTGAATAAATATTTCCCAACAACCGCCTCTTCTCAAATGCCAAATAACAACGACATTAGATTGTACTGGAGCGAACGAATAATTTCATTTTCGTGGCATACGTGAAAGCTACGCTCGAAGTAGATGTCAAGAGGTGAGCCGCGATGAAATAAGCCGCAGAGAGATGACAAAAGCGAGCAGGAAAAGAAAAATAGAATCAAATGGGAGAAAAGGCGCCGCAGCAAGAAATCGTCGAAGAGGCCGAGAGAAAGATTCTAGACTGCCCCCAGGGATCTTGAAATTTAATACATGTAATTCTCATCCGTCCCCTTCTCGCCGTCTCTTCTTAACCAACCATACACTGTTCCGTATCTTTTTAGGACTCATGGATCTTTTAACCGACGCGGTTTAGACTTTGCGTGGTCAGTTAGGCGCTTCCATATTTTTTTGTAATGCAAACACGTAAGCTAATTTTCTATTATACCGAGCGTTGAGTCGAGGTGTAGTAGACGATTCCTTTTTTAGCTGTGCTTAATTGATTGGATGAATATACATTTCGAATTTCCAACCGGTCTTATTTTTTTAATAATTGGAAAATGCGTGGCAGCAGGCTACAAGTTTATTATTATTGCTATTTATTAGAGCTCAGTTGTGAATATTTTCACTGAATGATGGCTGTACCTTTACATTTTTGTCTCTATATACATTTTTATCTTTATTTTTAATCTTTATATAGTGCACAGAATTATACTTTTGCATTGCGTATAATAGGTTTATATAAAGAAATAGTTTATTTAAGATACTTGGGTTAAAACACCATATATAGTACTTTGTGAATGTAAATTTTTTCAAATAAATTAATAAAAAAATGAATACATATTACACCAAAATTATATAGAAAGTACTATCAAAAGGATATCAGTACCAGTTGATACCAATAGTATTTTGGAATTAAAAATCTTTAAGGTTATGCAATTTTAAGCGTTACATATCGAAATTCTTCAAATATTCTAATTATAATAAAATATAAATATATAATATAAATATATAGTTCAAATATTTATTCATGAACAGACATTGGTAATATTTAAGAATTGAATATTTATTTTTAAATCAGTAAGTGAGTACGTTAGCTTGCCCATACTTTACAAATGAACTTATTCGTAAAAATTGTATAAATATATAAAAATTTATTTTATGAAATTAATTGAAATAATTTCCTGCTCATTTATTTTAAAATTGCTTTAGTGATAAAAATCTAATAAATATGTTATAAAATTAATAAGTCTTTCCTTAATAAATAAAGCATTTTAATGCATTTAAATTGCAAGTCGTTAAATAAATACATTTGATGAATAAAAAAATGTACAATTTTTACAGATACTTTTGCTTTCAGATAATCTATGGTGTAATTTATCATATTTTATTAAACAGTTTGGAAAAGATTAGAGAATATTGTGCAAGGTAAACGACAACGAAAGTGGTTTATTGTTTGTTATAAATTATTTGTTAAAGTTTGTTATAAATTGTTATAAAGACGTTATAACATATATCAAAACGAATGTTGATTGGTTACTCGGTTGTTTATAAATGATCTCTTGAAAGCGAAATATTTCTTTCATCAAATTGTTATATTTATAATTTCATATCTTCAAAATTGTTTCATATCCAAACGTAAAAAAAATTTCTTTTTTATAATAAATTTTTAATCGTCTTATAGAAAATACAAGAAAAAACAGTATTACATTTCATGTTTAACTAATACACTGTTGTTCAAAAATATATTACGATATTTATTTTATAAAACTCATTATTAATAATCTATGATATTATTTCTAGTTTATGAGAAAATAAATGATATATTTACGAGCGATATTCAATTTGAAGTTATTGGATTAACAATAATTTATAACTCGGTAACAGTACTCATTGAAATTGGAAATATAAATTTATACTTTTTGTTATTTTTTATTCTAAAAGTTAAAAAGTTGTTATTTTTAATTTATATTAGATATGTATTAAAATATGTATAAAAAAAAAAATTATTTTTTAAATTTTAAGATTCGTTAATAAATTTCAATTTTTTAGTTTATTTTTTTAACGATTTGATTCAATATTACATAAATCG
The DNA here is from genome assembly GCA_030522565.1 of Ceratosolen corneri. Classification (NCBI taxonomy): domain Eukaryota; kingdom Metazoa; phylum Arthropoda; class Insecta; order Hymenoptera; family Agaonidae; genus Ceratosolen; species Ceratosolen corneri. Next base: position 3,303 of record JAPYYT010001457.1, on the reverse strand, counting down.
TTAGATAGATATTATCATAACGTAATATTCATAGAATAAAATAGAATTTATAGTATTTATATCGATAACCTTATAAATAATAGCTTACCTTTCATATTTTACTATGTATAAATATATATTTATAATCTAGCCATAGATGTTCACGACCAAACACGTAACTTATATATGCTTTGATTAATTTATTATTTTCAGTCCTGTTCTTGTTTTTACCAACAGCCTTCCCTAAGAAGTTCCGGCATTGTTTGATTATTGATTGGTGGTACTAAATCTAGATGAATAATATTAGTAAATAAATTAATATTATTTAAAAGTTCCTTTTCGTTACGTGATACGGTCAAATTTGCTGGCAAAAAATATTTTATTAAATACAATTAATCATTAAACTTTGAAACTGTCTCTCAATCATTGCACATTAAATGCTCAAATTTTGTAATAGTATTTTTATTTATAAATATTTATAATACAATACTTTGATAGCTGTTAGATCACGGATTCAAGTCAGTCTTATCAAGATATCAGTCAGGATATCAAGAGTAGTCGTGTCCTTGGCTTATTAATTGTTATCCTTGATTTAATAATAGTTATTCAGCCATTGGTTTACATATTATATAATCGAATAGTAATACGATTAGATACATTTGTTTACGCTCGCTGTGCTTTTCAATCATAATTGCCAAAGGACGCCTTAAGACGAAATATTAGTGTACGAAAGTATCTTATTTCCCAGCGTTATTTTAATAATTAAAAAAATGCATTGTTTTAATATAACTACCTGGGTTATTTTTAAGGTAAAGACGAGGTTGTTACTCGAGGTGCATCACCTTAAAATATAAATCCTACGTAGAAATCATCAATTTACAATGGTAAACGAAGAGCCAGACTTAATTTGCCGGCGGTAATCTATGCATTCTGCAATGTAACTTTAAACGATGACGACGACGTCCAACGCGTGGGGATGTAAATGACAGCGGAATAATTCTGCGGCCGTGTGCATTATCTGCGTGTCGCGCTATAAATCACTAAGGCTTAGAAAACTCAAGCGATCGTAAAGTATGAGAGGAGCCGAAGGGTCCATGTGGCTCCGGGTAATTGGGGTCGATTGGCTTCAGGTACTCCGAGTTTGAGAGCGAACACTTGTTTCCTTTATGATTTCATCCTGCATCTTGTGGTTGTTTGCCAGAACTTATCGACAATGGGCGTTTGCCATGAAAATTGAACGATACATAGACAGGTGCATTGCCAATTGTTTTAGTTGGATAAATTAAAATGAATACTTATAGAGCGGAAGAATATCCAGAACTGTTTTTATGAATCAGATTTATGAGATTTTCTTTATTGTGTATAAAGTAATTAATAGGAGACATTATCCTAGATTTTTTCCGAACATTGTAATGATATCAAAACTTTTTATAAGCAATATTATTCATATAAACTTTATCAACATTTATTTTAAAAAATATTTATTTACAAATACATTTTAACACTGATATAGAATATTTGTTTAGCTGAACAGAGTATTAAGTAAGTTTTCTGAAATACCAGTAAATATTTCTGCAATCAATGTTATTTCGTTTAATTCATTAAGGACAATATTTAAATTCTTTTTGAATCTGTAAGAAAATATGTCACAACTGAAAAATAGAATTGACTCTCACATTATTTTAACAGCTTTTATGGTTCTCGTTTTTTTTTCACTCTATATTTTTTCATAGATTGTGTTGAAGTTTATAAGATTATTTATATAACTTTTCATTAATTGTTTTTAAAGAGTATAATAAAATTACGAATGAAAATATAAGAAATTATTTCTTAGTATACTTAAACTAACCAACGATATAATTAAGTAATTACATATACATATAATAATTCATGGTTTAATATAAATGTTTGTTGTATTATCATATAATGTTGATGCATACAGTGCATTAATAGCCAATATATATTTAATTAAGTTATATAATTTATTGATTCAATAAAGCTATTGAAAATTTAATTGATGTAATATTTGAAAATTATTTAAAAAAATTTTTATTTCCATTAGAAAAATCTTTATTAAGTCGAAATCTATTTGATGTAATCAAATCAAATTGAACGTTTTTATTATTCATTTAATCTATCGCATTTAATTGTAATTTGTTATTGTAATTGTGTAAAAATAAAGTGTTAAAATTATTACTATACTATAATGTATGTAATAAATATTTTTGCTGTAAAAAGTACTGTTATTTTAAGAAGATATATAAATTTAAATCCATCTTAATATAGAAAAAGTGGTTGAAGTATTAATAGAGAAAGTTGAACGAATAAGAACATTATATCTAGTCCTTTAGAGCTCGTAGAAATTATAAAATCAAAGTAATAACAAAAGAGCAGAAAAATGGAAAGCACGGGAGCGAGAGGAGACATGTATTTGATTTTATTTTTATGTGTTTTATATATTATATATTATATATTATGTTATGTATTTGTTTATTGTTCATATATTTTTGGAAGCGTGCCCCAAATTATGTAGATAAAATGTTCTAATACATTCATCGAATTATCTTAATTTGAAGGATACTGTCGGCTCCTTTCTGATACATTCTTTGGTAATTAAATATAAAGAAATAATATGCACGCCCGATTCGATATTGAATATTATTATTACTTCAGATGAACACTTATGGATTTGCCATTTGTAAAATATTAAGTTTGTAGAATTATCAATTTTTTAAAATAATTATATGAAACCGAATCATTAAATATTTTATTATCCTCATAAAATGTAATTCTTTGCAGAGATTTCTTTAATATAACAAAAATTATATTATTATTATATATAATATAATAATTATATCAACCATATCATATAAAGTAACAGTATTATAATGTTCATCTTAATTGACGATATTTGAATTAAAATAAATAGAATAGTTTTCCTTTAATATTCAAAGGGACTTTTAATTTTTTTAGAATAAACTGTGATAATGGTGAGGTTTCATATCCTGTCATAATTAAGAAAATTATATAATACTGTTATACTTTTAACTTGAATATTTAATTACATGTTAAAAGTTTTTCTTTTCGTACAATCAATGTACATTTATAATCCTTATTGATATCTCAGAATCTTAAGGTTAATTGTAAATTTTTAGCTGATTAATTATTGCTTATCAACATTATATAATTTGGTTATCTTATCAACATTATTTAATATACAAAGTTTGAAACCTCCCGCTTTACTGAATATTAACAAATTCGTTGTAATAGAGCAGAGTTATTAAAATTATATAGGGCAATATTAATGATTAAATTAATTAAATG